>LJIJ01001060.1:0-18486 GCA_001718145.1 Orchesella cincta
TCGTTGACCGCAATCAACTATTTCATTGTTAAACGTATTCTGTGTAGATGTATTGTTATTTGTGTTGACTAGTTAATTTACACAGCTTTAACTTAAAATTAGCATTAGTATTTATTCGTTAAATCTTCATATGTTGTTTTACAACTTATTATAGTTAATGATTGTCGATTAAAACAGCTATTGTAGCTGTTTGAATTCAGATTCAGTTAGAATTGAATTTAAGGCAACATCAGCCTCGATATTGCCGTTGCAATTGGACTTTGAGCCAGGCAGTCTCGCTCAAAACATAATAATGTGTTACGTACTATTTTTCGTATTAATATAATCACATGTTAAGTTATAATTATTGTCCTATCGTTGAAAATATATCCTCAAGAACATGTTCAAACTTTTGTAATTTTCTGAGATAAAATAGGTTTTATTGGGGAAAATGGCGAATGACGTACTATGTAATTATTTTTGCCGAATGCATCAAATGCATCATTATTACTAAACATGCTCTTACTATTTGAGGTATTCAAAGTGCGGTTACGATACATGCCTGCTGCAGACAGCACTTTTAGTAAATGTGCTGGAACGTGGAAGAACCGTTGTGTCATTGTATGGGATTTGGAGAAAATCGTCCATAGTCAGCAGTGGTCGTCACGTAAAACGGATGAGTTGGTCTCTCGCAGCCATACCCTTTGAACCATAGGGGGTTGTTAAAACCGTCAGGTAGAGATTGCCCCGCAATCGGATACAGGTCCAGGTTCGCTGTCCATTAATAAATTCCCAACCAGTCAAAGGCTTAAGATCCCTCCAGTTTGAAACTTTCTGTCCAGATCGTATGCTCAGAGGCAAACACTTGTCCTTTTCTGATACATATTGTATGCGGGTCTCTCATAATTTCTCCAATAATTCCGGTGCATGGATAGCCGGGGTTGTTTGGATTGCAAGTTGATGGACAATTTGGATCACCGGTCAGTTGGTTAGCTGAGTTCAGCTGTTCATACTTTCTCCGTGTTGGGTCAAGCGTTCTACTCTCATTGCAGCACTCTTCGACACTCGATCATTTGGACTACAACAGAGAGACGTACACGTACAGAAACATTCTTTTAACATGTTAAATAACATGTTATTTTAATGCTGTAACTCGATATACCAAGTTTGATCCGAATAAACAGCAGGAATCCGAAGATTTATCCCTTTAGGAGTATCCTTTCCAACGTTGATCAGTGCTGAACCTCAGGAAGACCTTCTGCTCGCGAACATCACTATAGTCATCTAAATTGCATATTTCTGTTGGATACCCTTCTTTTGGCGCACTGAAGGATGGTTTTGGTCTTGAAAAGAAGCAATTGAAACATTACAAACATTGACAATGACAAAAATTAATGTTAAACGTAATGATGCCAAATCTGTTAAACTACTTCCAATCTGGAGCTTGGAAAACGGGTCGATCACAGGGATCATCAATGCGTCCAACTGCGTCAATCAAGGGATGGCGACGGGGTATCTTTTTTGGGTACGGTACCCAACCAGGGGTTGAAGTGCATCCCCAAGCTTCAGCTGAAGGACGATAAATTAATGATTCCGGCATAGTATGCACAGGTCTCGTCATTATTATGGAGTTCCGGGCAACAGACTATAGATTGAATAACCGACTTTTCCTCCCTTTACAACGCAAAAAAAGGAGAGTTCAGCTCTGCACACTTACATAAGGTCAGAGACTTTAATGTGATGGTAGGGGTTATATGCGAAATTGTAGGAGTGACTAATGATAATGTACGCAAATAACATAAACTAATAGAATAATAATCTATAGGCTAGGACTTTAAAAAGTTTCCATGACTGGCATGAATTGTCTTCGAATAGTAATGGCAGTAATGCGCTCATAATTTTCATGCATCGACAATACTCCATCGATCAACTCGCGTCTTCTGTGTCGCAGTCTATTTTCGGTGATGTGTCTGTATGGTATGTGGTAGACTAACTAACTTGTCTGACGATTGAACGTAGTTATTTCATTTAAGAACAGTAAATAACTGAACCAAATGATCTAATGTCCCTTTGTCTTTCCTATTTTGACTAATTAAAGCTAAAGCCATTTTTCGTCATAAAAATGTGTTATGTAAAACTATGTTCTTCATCAGCCTGCGTCATCATATATCCTGTTCAATACAGTTGATCATACAAATCGCTTGCACAAACTACTGTATCTGTTTCTATAAACATCTTTTTTTAATTACAAAATGATATAACAAATGGCTTTGACAAACTATGTGTATGTATATGATGTATGACGATGTCTATCATAATATTGCGTACGATAAAATATAGTTCAAGATGGCATTTCTTAATTAGTTAGACACAGTTACATAATACATAGTTTATAGCTTAATTTCTCTCTTAAGCTGGTTCTGCTTCATTGAATGGAGTCCTATTTAAGTTAGTACTAAAATGTGTTCCAGCAAACAAGATTATACCGTTAGGTTTGTATTCGCATTAGTCTTACTGGCAACCACTTTTCAAAATTTGAAATGTGAAGACGAACCACCGCGGACCCGTACCCATTCCCCTTCCTACTCCACATTCGGAATCGGTTGGCGATCAAGTAAGTCAGCATTCTTTGCCGAATATGACAAAAATTAAAACAATTTAAAATTCAATGTACCAAATTTGTTCAATGGAAACTATTCTTGCCAGAACGAATTCGTGGCAAGGTATGTGAACAACAAAAACCCAGCATTGGATATAGATGGATTTGAGAAATGCGAACTTGCAGAATGCCAGCAGATTTGTGGAACAAAGGATAAGGCAAAAGCCTTTTGTGATTCTAAAAATAAAAAGTTATGCATGTGTGCAATGGAAGCTTCATGTCATCTAACGTAGAAGGCATTATCAACGCTGTTAACCGAGAAGATCCTCGGGAGAGAAACTGTTCTTTTGCATGTAACATTCGTAACAGTTATGCAAGAGTTTGTCAAGAAGCGACCAAACTAGAAGCTGCAATTGTCTTTTGAATCAGGTAGAAAAATGTTGTATGAAATCAATAAAATTTATTGCGTTTGTCGCTTTCTTTAAGGATTAACATGTTCTTTCAGATCACTCAACTGGAATAACATTGTGTGATGAATTTGCAATCAAAGATTTGTGCAAGACCGTTTGTCGAAGCCAGCGTGCTGTTTGTGCATTCAATGGGATCTGTCTTTGCAGGGGCAGTTGGTCCGATGCTTTCCAAATGAAACTCCCTAGTATTCGAAAGGAGGTGTCAGCAGATAAGCAAGAATGGGCAATCTTTGCTTAGAATATAGTACAGAATACGTGCCCAGAATATATGATTCTAAACTTGAAGATAGCGAGGCAAGCAAGAATTATGATTTCCGAGACAAATACTGTTTGTGTGGACCGGAGGAGAAAGTACAAGGGGCTAAAACGATGGCAGACGTATAATTTCACTTTCATAAAAAATATTTAAAAAAATACACCTCGAGTCAATTAAAATTAGTTGGTATTACTAACAATGTATTGTAGAAATTACAAGAACAAGGTTTTCAACAATGCACTGGTCTTAAGTAAACTGCGGTGTGAATGAACTGGAAGCACAGTGTGAACCCACAGATAGACGAGCTTGTCTTTGCCCCAGAAACAATATATTCATTGGAAAGTTCCTCTGGGCTCGATTACCATCCAAGAAAGAAACATTGTGCCAAGATGCATGCAAAAAATATGGCTTAACAGCGAGGGTAATAGAATGGAACCCATTTTTTAAACCAGAAAACGAAAAGATGAATGGAGTCTACAGAAAGTCCTCCTTTCGATATTTATATGATGGGAAATTTTGTCACTGCATCAGCATGAAAAATGTAATAATACTTGCCAAGTTGAAACCTCTAATTAATCATTATTGGAGAAATTAACAGTTCTATTTTCTAATGTCAGGAACCAGACATGAATCAATTCCGACCTTGCACCGACGAATTATGTCAGTGGATGTGTGGTCACATTGGGGCCAAGTGTGACATGAAGACAAGAAGACAATGCATGTGTTACACACATCAATTGATTTCTGACTTGGGGAGAAAACCTGATCCAGGTGAGACTAAATGCAATATGGTCTGCCGAAGAAATCTACAAGAAGCTAGGATATTTGAACTAAATTGGGACATCCCTGCCCACATTGGACAGTTACTAAGGCCAAGTTTTGTGCATGTATTCGACCAGTAAGGAGCTCCAACTTTTTGAACCATTTTATATTATATACTTTTAATAAGCACTTCCGTTTTGCAGGTAACATCATCCGGTTTAACCCACTGTGACGGGTTGGAAGGAAAAGACATTTGTCCCAAAGTGTGCGACAATCCTCAAGCATATTGCACAAAGACAAGTATTGTGAATGTTTCATTCAACCAAACTTGCTTAACAATCCTATGATTCGAGTACCAAATGGAAAGGAAATGGAAGAATGTGGAGAAATTTGTCACTCCTGGACATGGCCACTAGCAGAAGACTTTGGTACATGGCACACATTTGACATTAGTAGCTACTTTCAATTTTTGGTTTATTTCCCCTTTAAAATCCCAATACCTTTCTCCTTTAGATCATCAACCTTCATTTACGATGAGTCCAGAAGGGAATGTGTTGAAAAGAATAATTGTCCGGAAGTCGATACAACTCCATGGGCTTTGCATCAGCCTGGAGCGCTGCAGGTACAAATTGATGCACTGGAAGAAAGTCCCGAAGATCCCAAAAAGTATTGCTTATGTGCAAAAACTGATGACATCAGTAACAATGATAATGTACGCTATAATAACATAAACTAGTCTTGTTCTGTCACCCAAACGCGAAGCGGAGTATGTCCAAGTCAGTTCTTGAGTTTAATTTCGTGTCAGTTCCCGAGGAACGCCATAAAATTTATCAAAACCAAGAACTTATCTACCACAGCAAATTTTCAAAAGCGACCCAGATAACAAACTCATAGAGTGTTAAATAACATCCTGTCATAAAAAGTGCAGTGACGTGCGTGTATATTTTTCTCATATTATATCAACCTGTTGCAAAGACTATTTTTCGCTGAGGATGCACTTTCGGAGTCAGCTCGTCCATAAAGCGAGGAGTGTGGACTGAATTGCAGTCAGCGACAATTACAAAAACATTTGATACATAAAAGTATCAAACTTCTTTTCTGGAACGTAGAAGGTATGTCAAACTTTTCTATCATGAACAAACAGGATAGCGAATTCTTACTTGAAAACCATATTATTTGTGTTTACGAGACATGGGAAGAGACAGTCAAGGAAATTAGTTTATTGTCTAGATATAAAAGAGTATATAAATTAGCCACCAGGGTTTCGAATAGAGGAAGGGGGATAGGTGGGATAGCTATTTATTACCGCTCCGATCTATTTATTTTACGTGAAATCATAGAGCTCAATGACAACTTTATTGCCATTAGGGTAAGTATTGAGAGTACAACAATTATAGTGTGTGGAGTGTACATACAACCAGGTAACGACAATGATCAAATTCTCGACAAAATTAACGACACAATTATTAGTATTAGGGATAAATACGGGAGGGAGAGTATAATTATAGGGGGGGACTTTAACGCAAGAGTTGGCAATAACTCTCAGGAGTTGAGCCAGTTAGTCACAAACTGGGGAAATCTGCAAAGCGAAAGGGACAGCAGGGATAACGTAGTTAATGGCAGAGGGGTAGACCTACTAAATTTAATGGACTACGAAAACATGGTATTGCTTAACGGCAGAACCCCGGGAGATATCCCGGGTAATTTTACATTTACTAAGGCTAATGGTAGGAGTGTAATTGATTTAATTTTTACTGATGCGGACACCAGCACTAGAGTGGCACACTGCACAACCTTACCTTTTCCTTACTCACAACATTACCCATTCCAAACAACCATAAACATGAATCACCATGAGGTGGAAACTACAAATAGGAACATAATTCGATGGAAACCCACACAGGCAGGTGCATTTCATGAAGCTTTAAACCAAGAACTCATGGCAAATCCCTCAGGTCAATTCGAAAATTTCACACGATGCGTTTTAAATGCAGCTGGGACAACCAGATTATCGAAATCAATAAAACTAGGGCAGCCTAGCTCAAAACCATGGTACGATTCAGAATGCAACGAAAGCAGAAAAGTATATAGGCATGCACTTAACAACGTGAGGAAGCAGGGATGGGCAATTTCGGGATGCTCTTACTCAAATGCCAAAAAAAGTCACAAGAACACGCTACGGTTGAAGAAGCGACAATACGACCAAAATTTGTTGGATTCCGTGAAAAACTGTAAAACCGCAAGTGAATTCTGGGAGGCTATTAAAAAAGTCAGACGAACTCCCAAAGCCCCGGTGAAAGTTTCGAATGAACAATGGGTAAAATTTTATGACGAGCTGCTACCACCAAGGGTTATTTCACATAACTCATTCATAGGGAATGACAATGACGACTTAGACAAAAAAGTAACAATGGACGAACTTTTTCACTGCGTAAACAAACTACCTAATGGGAAATCCCCAGGCCCAGATGGTATTACTAACGAAATTTTGAAAAACCTTTCCGACGAGGGGTACCGACGGCTCTTAGAAGCTATCAACAATGTAATAGAAAAAGAAGAAATTCCAAAGTCATGGAAAGAATCGAGCACGGTGATGCTTTATAAAAAAGGAGACCCTGAAGACCCACGCAACTACAGACCCATTGCTTTACTGTCCACAAGTCTAAAACTATTTACACACATAATGCACGATCGCCTTACTGATTGGGCAGACAAAAACAATATACTACCAGAAGCTCAGGGAGGATTTCGTAAAGGTCGGGGTTGCGACGATCAGATATTCTGCTTAAATACTGCGGTGCAAAAGAATATTAAAAAGAAAGCCGGAAAAGTGTATGCTCTTTTTATTGATTTTGAACGGGCATTCCCTTCCGTTCCACACACTAAACTCTGGGATAAACTCTTTACGCTAGGAGTCTCTGGGAAGGTTATACGACTACTTATGAATTTGTACAACGACTCCAGCACCCGAGTAATGACAGAGCACGGGGAAACTGATCAAATACAGCTTACTGAAGGATTGTTACAGGGTGAAGTGCTCTCTCCCCTCCTCTTTAGCCTATATATTGCCGATATAGAAAAAGTACTTAAAGAAGCAGGAATTGCAGGAGTCAAAATAACATATAGTTTCGAGCTACACATACTGCTATTTGCCGACGATATGGTGCTCCTGGCACCAACCCCAGGGCACCTGCAGAGAAAAATCAACTGTTTACGCGACTATTTTATTTCTTTGGGCTTAAAAGTGAACCTGAGTAAAACTAAGGTAGTTGTCTTTCGCAAATCGGGTAGATTGCAAAACGATATCCAATTTCACTACGGGGGACAAAAAATTGAAAAAATTGAAATCGTAAGCGAATACACTTACCTAGGGGTGCCTTTTTCTTATTCGGGGGTGTTTTTAAAAGCCGCTCAAAGTTTCAAGAAAAGAGGCCTCATGGCGTTGAAGTAAATGCAAAATGGTGACATGGAAAGACAAAACCAGCTATTTAACGCGTTGCTACTTCTGTCACTATGTACTGTAGCCACATCTGGGGCTTAGGTACCTTAAAGAAATAGAACGTCTACAAGTTTCATTTATAAAAAGAGCGCTAGGAGTTAGTAAGTACACCCCTGATTATATGCTCAGACTTGAGAGCGGACTCCCTGAACTTTCCTTTCGCGTATACAAACAAGCGGCGACATACTGGGTGAAGTTGTTAATGATGGACCAAAGTAGATACCCAAGGAAATGCTTTGATGCCCTGAGAGGTGAGAGTGATACCAATGTCAAATTCAGTTGGACTGACCAAATGGCGGACATTTTTAACAAGTTCGGACAAAGCCATCTTAGTACGGATCCGACATAAATAACTTCCTACATAACTGCCCAGTTCTGCTAACTAACATTCTCGACTCGCTAAGACAAAACGACATTAACTCCGTAAATAGCTCAACCAAACACCACTACTACAATAGCTAGCGCCTGAATTGCCAATCCCTGCAAGATACCTCACGTTTAAAGTGCCTTACAGAATCTCCATGATTATTGCACAAGCAAGACTGAATAACGACCATTTCTATTAAAATAAGTTTAGACATTCCTTCGATGGAAAAATCTGCACAATTTGCAATATGCAAAGAGAAGACAATCTGACACACTTTATTTTGGAATGTAAAGTGTTCAGATACCTCCGAGTTAAATACTTGATGCCCGATTTAATGCCTGACCTAATTAGACAGGATACCGAAAGGATGATTCATATCCTTAATGTAGAAGATGAACCTCACGCTAACCTTTTGGCAAATTACTTACTCTCGTCTTGAAGAAAGAAGGTTTATCCAAGAACAATAGTGCGCCTGAAAAATTTCTGTCTGTGTGATATTTTATTTTATTGTGTTCCTACATTGCCCCGAACTAGCGGTCTACATCATGGTGACATACAAAGTAATACCTAATTCTATTCATATTACCTTACACCTACACTATCCTTTCAATTGTGCAAAACCTCTCGTATCAGTCTCTTTATTTATAATAAGTAATCTTAAAACCCACTTTTGAAATAATTTCCAGGCTGCTCTAGTCTTGCTCATCGCGTCAATTGCCATTAGAAGCAATAGAATTACGCAATACAGCTTAAGATACATATATAAAGTAAACTACAAAATAACAAGAAAATAGTTACTATAGCTTAAGAGATTATCCTGTAACATATCCAAGAGTCACAACTCCATTCGGTTCAAATTATGCAAATTTTCTACCTGTCTCTAGATATTATTGGCACGACCGTGATTCTAATATAGTTAATTATGTTAGTCTCTACCGCTTATTACTCTCTAGTTCAAACTAAGATTTACACTTTTTAATATTTATTGTTTTAATGTGAATATTTAATTTCTGATTCGTTACTCGTCTCATGCTAGCTTTAAGTTATGCAACTCTATCTTTTCAATACTTTCCTATATTCAAAAACTCAATGAACTACCTAATCATAGAAATATTATACAAGACTCACGACCAAAATTGTAACTTTGTAATGAAAAAGTGTATGGGCTCCATGGGCCTCTGGCCCCATAAGCCTACAATAAAATTCTACTACTACTACTACTACTACTACACGCGTGTGGCAACAAACGTTTAGCTTATCTCTCTTCTGTGGGTTCCTCTACCAAAGGAACTGCAGGAACCTATGGTGCTCAGGGTCAATGGAAATTTGCTGGAACGCCTTTTGGACGTCAGCCGTTACTCCAACCTTTCCCAATCTAAATCTCGTCAGGATAGCCGTGGATAAGCTCCAGGTAGTTTGGGCCGGCATCCATACACATGCTGAGCGAAGGCCGACTTTTTGGCTTTGCAGATGCATCAAATACGGGTCTTATTGGGGTGGCGGTGCTGCTCAACTTTACCACCCGCGGTGGGGAAGAAAATAACCTGCTTCCTTCCATGAAGTCGACTCAATTGGAACCTCCTCAATCATCTGGTCAGCCTCTCACTGCCGGAAGAGACTGTCATATTTTTCAATCAACTCGGACTTACGCAAATGGTCAGTAAGGGAGTTGAGTCTTCTTTCAGCTGCATTGAAGTTGGAGGGTAGAGAGTCAATCGCTCCAGCGAGAAATGGCAGCTTCACCTCATATCTTCCTTCAGCTGTTGTAGTCACCTTTTTCTTGAAATGCTCCTCAGTCATCTTTGCTAATTCTTCTTTCGGTTGTGTTGCAGGCTCCTCCCGGATCCCGATCAGGTCAGGTCGCACAACGCTGTTATGGACAGGTTTGCTAGGGATGTTGTGATGCTCAGATTTGAAGCGCTACTCGTTTGCTCACACTTCGGAATGGGAATTTTCCCACACAACACGTACCCCCACCTCGTCCTCATCACCACAGGCCCGTTTCCAAGATCCACATTTTCTCCAATGTAGAGTCGCGGGGCCACATTATTTCCAATCAAGAAATCTACCCTGTTGGGTATTCCACAAAAGTCATGGAAGTCGACTCCCCTCCTTCGAATTCTTTTATTCAAGGCCCGGTTTGGGGTAGTGCAGTTGATTCCGCAATTCTGGGAATACAGTTCACATCAAAATTTGCTTCTTGCTCGCTATTTGGTCCAGCAACAAACAACTTGACTTTCTGATACGTCTGTGGTGGGGTCACTCCTCCTTCAAATAGATAATGGATTACGGTCTTTTCCCTAACGCTCCTAAATCTGACCTCGGCAGCTAGGCTGGTGATCACATAACTTTTCTGTGAGCTAGTGTCCAACATGGCTCGTACTTTCTTCTTTTTTCCACTGATTCCGATGACAGCGATCACCAACATCTGGAGTGGCACTGTCCTTAATTCCATGTTGTTGAAAAGACTGGTGGTGCCGTTCTTGGATCCCTCAGTCTTCTGATCTTGATTTGGTTGTACAGCCTGGTGCTGCGCAACTACGTTATCATCCTTCGGAGAGTTTGAGAAACTCTGGTTTTGTTGTGGAGAGCCGGAACACAAATTGTTTGTGTGGCTCTTTCCACACTTCTCACATTTTAATTTTGATCGATTGGGACACATCCTTGATACGTAACCCATCTCCAGACAGGTAAAACAGACTCGTTTGCCTTTTTACCTTTCCAATTTTTCTTCGCGGCTCATGTGCAGTTATGTAGTCAGCTGATTTGTAACGCTTCTGACAAAACAAACAGGTCTGGCTACGATCACTGTTGTGGAATGAGACTGCTGTGGGACAGCTCCTCCTTTTCCAATATCCTCCTTCGATTTGCCCCCCAGCTTTCCCGTTGCCCTTTTCCTTTTGTACTGTGAAGTTAAAATGGGCAAGTTTCCGTTGCGCTCATTGTTAACTTCCGTCTGGAGGAACATCATTAGCTTCTCCTGGTCATCAGCGTAGTCTGAACTATGCTACCAATTCTGCAGGTGGGTAGACAAGCTTCAACCAACCTTGTTGTGACCCTCAACAATTCTAAAGTTCTCCGGTGAGCACTAATGGTGTTACCCAGCTTTTGGAACTCGATTTCTTTCCCAGTTGCTCTGTCGATGGCCAACTGGATCAATTCTCTGGCGTAAACTTTGATGAGGACTCCCTCTCGACCGTAGTTAGTCCGCAGGTGTTCAATCGCGTCGTTATAGTAGTCGGATGACATAGCATACGACGTAACAATTTCTCTCGCTTCTGACCCTCCTTGGTTGCCAGAATGGGACGTCTGAATTTCAGAAGACCCGACAGCGTCATATCTTTATCCACTTCTTTAAAGAGTGCCCAAAATGGGAGCCACTCTTTTACATTGTCTACCAACTTTGGCAAGTCCTTCTCGTAGCGGTCATGATGACCGTGATACCAATTTGGTGATCTGAGGCACTGCAATTTTCCCAGTCTCGTCATCCTTTTTTGGGCTGGCGCCTTGGAATTTCAGCACAGCGTTTGCCCGTATTTCCGTTATGATGAAACACTTGCTGAATCCCCCCAAAGATTCTAAAAAACTTGCACACTCTTCAAGCTAGTTTTCCTTGATTAGTAGTTCCACCAACTTTCTTTGCAGTTGTGTGGCTTCTTCAACATGTGCTTTCAAAAAGCTTAGGTCACCTTGAATTGTTTCAACGTCTGGTAACGTTTCTTTTAGCGACTGCTGAAGAATTTTCGTTTCTGAACCTATGGTGTTCAGCTTTCAGCTTTAAGAAGGTTCTTGAGGCCTTCCATCTCTTTATTCTTCTTTCCAGTTGCTATTGGGTCTGGCTGGGTGGTGCGATGAACTGCTTGACCTTTTCAGGCACTGTTAACTTGCTGGGCTCCATTTTAGTTTCCACAGCAGTCACGGGTGGGAATTCCTTTCCCTCCTTCTCTTCACTCTTTGGCTTTTGGGAAGTGGGATCCTTTTCCCCATTTCCACTCATCTCAAGTTCTAAGTTCACTAACTAACTGATGATCACTAACTCTGCAATCACCACACGTTCCAAGTTCGCTCACTCACTAAAAATCACTGCACTTTATCCCGGCAAAGATGCCAAATATTGCATAATATGCCAAAAATGGGAAAAAGCCCAAGTTCATGTAGGGATGCCACTTCCAAACGGTAATTGGAAGAACAAGCAATAAATGCATAAGTGTCACTGTAAAATGGATTTCTACTCCAAATGGCCCAAGTCCGCACCTCTGGATAAAGCCAATTACAATTTAGCGAGTGAAATGCGCGATGAACAACTTCTCTTTGACGCTGATAAGCGGACAATCAGGGTTGGATTTTCTACAATATTTTATTATAAAAATGAAACAACCAAAAACTATATCTACAACCAAAATTATGTCTTCTGCACACTTTGATGTCCAAGAGCCGAGTGGTTCTCTTGCTCTCCTTTCCATGCCTTGCTACCATCGCCCTGGAGATACGCTAAAGAACGAGAGTACATGAGGAGCTGCTCGTGCTCCCCAGCACTCGCCAGATATTATCCCTAAAAATCAAAATGTGAGGAGCAGAGCTCCACCTCCACCTAAAAATTTAACTACTTCAAACTATGAAATGGGCGGAGTAGTCCTTTTATGCGACAAAGCGTATGGTACAAGTTTGAAATATTAAAACATGCAAATTTCTCAATTTGCTTAGCAGAAAGAGCAAAATTGCGCAAAGTAAAAATTTTCAACGGTGAAATTCTGCCTGTGCAGGTTCTCCCGTTGAAGATAGAAGGGATCCCATCCCGTATTTAATCTTAGTTTGCAACTTTACTTCGTTTTGCATGATCGTGTTACGGAGGTTCTCAATTTCTTGGGTTAGCTGTTTCTGTAACCCTTTAGTTTTTTTCTCAAATTCATCAAATATTTTTAAATAAACTCGTTGGTACCCATTCCTTTGTACCACCTACACTGTTGTCGGCTTTCGGCTCATTTAGTCACCAATGGTACTGAAGTCCTTTACCGCTCGCGTAACAGATTAAAGTACTGTCAGTTTAAATAATGTACAAACAAATCTGCATGTACGTGCAAACCTGCAAACTTAGTTATATAATACGTAAGCAGCTGGTTACCTGGATAAATGATCTCGTGCTTATGTGTAACGCTTGCGATCAAATAAAGTCTTTACGAACCGACTGAATACCTTTATTGTGGGGTGATTTATTAGCCTGCAAGTGTGACTAATATCGGCACTGGCTGTACATGCCATTCTGATCATTGATCAGTCAATCACGAGCCAGTGGACGTGCACACCAGCCAATCAGAAGCCAGTAGACGGAAAGAAGACCACACAAGATGCGGCTCCTGGTTGGCTGATCGCACGATGCCCCAAAATGGGGAATTTAACCTACCGTAATGCCTCTTGTTTTATAAGAGATTGTTTATGTTACTCTATAAGTGGCACACAACTGTAATGTCCACAAATAACTTCGAAACGAGTTACTTAAAAACTAATAAATTATTTTTAACTTATTATCTTTTAAAAATTTATTTCTTATAAACTTTTTTGTTTTTTAGACCCAACACTTTGTGGCAACTTCTACAATGCCTGTTACAGTGAAAAACTGTTATTAAACTACGATGGAGGTTGTTTAACAGCCTTTTTTAGTAAAGGTAAAGCAAGCTGCGCAGTTTCAGGAGATGAACTAGACCGAGATTGCGGCTTAACTTGCGGAAAATGTCCAGGTAAATCAATAGCTATTCGTGTCTTGCACTTTATTAACGCCAAATTGCATCTAACAATTCTTGATGCTGTTTCTCACCGATTTGGCTGAAAATTTGCAGGATTATAGATTTTAAGGCGTCAATTACGAACCTGCAATAAGTAGCAATTTTATTTGTCGTAGCTCCGCCCACAGGAAATAAACGGCGAGAAAACGTTAAGCGAAAAAGACCAAAAAATGGCTACTGATTGCCGATTCGTCATCTAAGCATCAAAATCAATAATACGACAAATTTTAGGCAAGTTTTAGGAGACTAAAACTTTGTGACATGAATTTCTCTAAATTAATAAATCTTTAAATTAATAACTGCCGTGTACATCGTGTCAATATTTAAAATGGTACATAAACTGGCTCCAAAGTGTGTGGGAAAATTATGAACTCATAGTGCAATATTCCCCAAAAACTGAACAAGCTAGAAACGTGATTTTTGTTGATTCCAAAGAACGAGTCTTTACTTATACTGTGGACAAAATATTAGGGGAATCCATTTATTGGGAATCCATTTGGGGGAGTTTTTTTCGGATGTTCGAAACTGTTATCTGTTGTTAAATTATAACTCACTTTGCGTTAGTCCGTAACGTTTGTACCGGTCACTTTTTACAGTCAAAATGTGATCCCTAACTCATGCCACTTTTAACAATGCGACACTGGCTAATAACTCTTCTGTAATATGGTACTTTAACGGCAATTTTTCCTATGAAACCCGATATTTAGCATTAAAAATTGCAAATTTTAATGCTCTGACGGTCGCCTGCAGAGATCTTGGACTAATCCAGTCACTCAGGGTTCTGCATCATCAGTAAATTTATGCTTAATGAAAATTTTACTTTATACTGTAGCAGGATATGTTCCATGTAACCGTTGTCTAATCGTCTGTTTTTGCTTTTAAGTACTGTTTCAAAAATGAACCCACACCCCAACTTTCACCCCAAGGAATGGGTACAATCGTTTTTTAACAGCTCTTGGTTTAGGGGATGAACTATTTACATCATTTTGTGACTGGATTGCAACGCGTGCAATTCACCCGAACGTTACTACAATTGATAATAATATTAGAAGCATTTAAGGGAAGGATAGTTCTACTGCGACAGCAAGCAAAAATATTTTTCCCCCATAAATTAAAGCAATTTATACCCACAATACTCGGCAGAATTTCAACGAAATCTGCACCTCAGTGTAACTTATTAGTGCTCTGTTCGATTTTAGTCTCGGTTTTATCTTTTAAGCAGTTAAATTATTAGAATTCTGAGTTTTAAATGAGCAAGCCAACGTATCCCTAAAGTAATAAACAAAAAATGTTTTGTGTAGTCTTGTGTATTAGAGTAGGCTATCTATGCATAACTACCAACGGCATACACAAAATTCGGGTCTAAAAATTTAATGGTTTCAACCTCATCCGTCCCGGCATTTACAATTAAATTGATCTGGTAATGAGTCGGACTCTTCCAATGTTAATTAAACCTATAATTGCTACAATTTTGTGACGAGAACTTGGTACTGCCGGGTACATTGTATTGGTAGAATGCCTGGAAGTATAATCAAATGAACCAAAAGAGCCAAAATTGATGATGGTAACGAATCAGATATGGAACTTGATATTAGAATTTGGTCTGCTGGATTCAATTTGTTGTACAATTTCTCTGAACTCTGATCCTTAACAGGCTTTTACCAGAATCGTTCAACGAGTGCATCAATGGCTCAGTGTGTCAACGTAGACATTAACATTGCAGTTTTGGGAAAGAATTTCCATACTATTTTTTGAACTTTTCTACTAATCTTTTCTTACCAAATAGAATGCGGAAGAACTCAGCCTAAATTTGGGAAACAGGGCTGTGTGGCATGTACGTCTATTCTACGCTGTAGATACGCTATCTCTCGACGCGGAAGCCTAGGATGTGTACCAGCCACACGAGAAATTATAAGAGATACATCCTTGAAATTGTATGACAGTACCAGTTCATGTGAATCGTATGGTAGGTTATATTATTTGAAAATATTGAAACTTATTTCATTGGTACAAATTTATTAATAGAACGTTGTGTTTAGATTGTTCCAAGGGACTGAAGGCCGGAAATAAATTAAAGGAAGATTGCAACTATTGTGTTAGCCATCTTAATCCTAATATTTGTGCATTTGAGTACGACTCTTTTGGTAAAAGGTCTTGCAAGAGCATAGTCGATGCAAGTCCAAATTCTACAAGAGTTTACTGGACTAGAACTATGTGCAACCAAGGTAAATCTAAAACAGTTTAAAGTTAATTTAAAGGTTTACCATATTTTTTTGTAAGAAAACAAGAAGCATGTGACGGGCTAACTTTTCTTATGATGAAATCCCTATCACGGCGCTAGTTCGTAGAAAATAAGTAGATGAAGTAACTACAAGTGGGGTTAATTGTAACTATAATAATGTCTAATGTTTATTTGTTGAACATAATAATTGACTTTTGAATGGAAATAAAATATATCAAGGTTTATACACTATTGGAGAACCGCCCCCAAAACTTGTAGCCCTGAATATTCTTCCCGTGGTGTGCGCTTGATGCTCCACCACATGCCAATCCAAGAGTGAGCCATGCACCTTGAGTGCTCTTGATTGGTGTAGTTGCTTCAGGATGATAGACTGGGAGTTGTGAGAATGTGAAGATATATGAGGGGCTACAAGCATAACAGAGACTTTGTAGCAAACGTTTTGCATATATTTGTAGCAGGTAAAAGTGTTAGGACAATTTTTAAATCTCTAATACAAGGCAGTGCCCGGCCTACTCACGAGTAATGTACGTAGTCGATCCGACGTAGAATTGAACGGTTTGTGGTATAAAATGTAGACACCTGTGAAATATTAATATTCCCAAAATATTGAGTTTCAATGGCCATTTTATTGCCATGGCGACGGTTTGAAATCTTAAAAATGCCTATAAACATTGCATCAGTACAGCTGCCAAAAATTTCAAATTTTCAAAATTTGAGTGTAAAACTGAAAAGACAAAAGAATATGTATATTTCAAGCTCTAAAATATCAGAATACACTTTTCTTCAGTTTTAAACTCAAATTTTGAAAATTTGAAATTTTTGGCGGCTGTCCTAATGCATTGTTTATAGGCATTTTCAAGATTTCAAACCGTCGCAACGGCAACAAAAATGGCCATTGAAACTCAATATTTTGGGAATATTAATTTTTCATAATTGTCTACATTTTACACCACAAACCGTTCAATTCTACGTCCGATCGACTACGTACAATACTTGTCAGTGGCCAACTAGCACACGATTGCCAGGCCATACCGCTCACCGGCAGTATACAACAGGATATATTTCCATGAAACTGACTTTTGAAATTAGTGAAATGCTTACTCATTAAACCGAATTGCTTCAAGACAAAAAGGTTGGAAGACATTGGTGTAGCTTCACCCTTTTTCCTTTCTTCCTATTTCATAGTCTCTACCGTTGTTTTGCGATTTTCCTATTTCTATCTTCACCAGTTTGGAACAGACACTTGACATTTTTGTGTAAAAAAGCTTTTAACCAATAATTATTTAATTCAAGCTGCTGCAACCTCGATGAGTTTTCACGCAGTTGGCAACCCGTGAATTTGGGAATGATGGATTAGAAAGAGTCCACAGAAAGGCTAAATAATTAAAGAGTTACCGGTATAAATTATACCTACGGAATTCCAATGCAGGGCCGTACCTAGGTTTGGTCCGGCCTGGACCAAGAAAGTGTACGGCCTTTTCATTATTAAAATTTTTCGTGCTTTATATAACCAATTTCATGATTTCGAAATCAAAACTTTCGCCCATGTCCATAACTTTCTTCCCATTTCCCAAATTATCTTCTCGGTTACAAATTATGTTACGGGACAATAATTTTCTTCCCATTTCCCGTATTTTCTTACCGGTCCAAAAAAAACCTTTCCGAAATTTTGTTCCCATTTCTAAAATTTTGTTCCCACTTTCCAAATTTTGTACTCATTTCCCCAATTTGCTTCCTGGTCCAAAATTTGTTCTCGTTTCCCAAATATTCTTCCTGGTCCAAAATGTTGTTCTCGTTGCACAGGACATTCAATCCTAACCTTATGTAGTCGACCTTGAATATATTAAATTCTAGAGCGGGAATTGAAATTTTTTGACATATTAGTCTATACAATTGTTGTCGCACTATTTGACAAAGTCAGAATTTTAATGTTGACAGTTTCTTACACAGAACGAGTTGGCGAATTCATTATATATTTAGTTCAAACCCACTTGTACCTCCAAGCAAGGAATGACCAAGTCAAAAAGCAGTATACATCTTGCATGAGGCGCAATGCCTCGGTTCATGTTGTGACCGAGCACTATTTTCAAACGAGGAGGTTTTTACCAATTTTTCCTCTCGACATTTACAGTGAAGCATTTCTCTTTGTTGGCTTGGATAAGCAATAACGTCATTGGTCGAGAAAATGGCACTCGGTTAACTTGTGGGCTGGTGCATTGCGCCTCATGCAAGACTTGACATTTCCTGCTCCAAGCAAAATTTAGTTCTTATGCCTATGGCCACTCTGTCTTCTTTGCTCAAAATTTAGTATTTTACAAAACTCTTTTTATTAAATAACTGAAATGCATACCAGCAAATGGAAAGAAAGTTTTCTTTCCGGTAACCATTAGAACATAAAAGTTTCGAATTTCCCAGTTCTGGAATAAGAAATAATACTCCATTAATGTCTTTACCGCAGATTTTCCATCAGCGTTTAGGTCTAGATCAGTTATAATTATGAAAACTGTCTGAGAAAAAGCCCACAAATTTAAG
>LJIJ01001060.1:18491-58893 GCA_001718145.1 Orchesella cincta
TTGAAAGTTAGTATTTAAAATAGTAGTTAAATTCAATTTAATTTATCACCACTTTATTGTGTTGTTAAGTTGAAGGATAAAAATTTAGTATAGATTAGTTCATCTGTATATATTTAGTATTTTACTTTCCTCGACAGATCTCATAACGGCGGTTTTAGTTTGTAAAAAGAGTCTTAACAGTTGTTGATACCTCCAAGATTATTATTATATATTTTGTTAAGTCCAATTTGTCGACGAAATACATTGAAACGGATTAGTATAAAAATATGAGGAGGATAATCATTTTAGATCGTGACAGCTGAGTGTTCTCTTAATGGATGAAATATTCCCTACGATGGAAAATTATTGCAAACTCAATAGTTGCGTGAGTAAGACAATAGTCTTCTTAAACTTTATTGCGGTGTTTTGTATCAACAGTTTGCGCTGTATATTATAATTATATTGACCATTTACAGTCGAAATTCAATATTTAATGTAATTGTAAATAATTCAGAGTTAATCGTTATGAAAATATCTTCGAGAAAGCGATTAATTCTTGCCGGTAGTATAAATATTTTTGTTAACGAATGGGCTTGCCTTTTAATTGTAATTTATTCAAGAAGTAGTTTTTTACGAAACATGCGGCTTCTAATTATAGTAGTAAAATCATATGGCATGTTAGATAAATATTGACTGTGGATCGGTACTGTTGCAATTACTCAGATTCTGTTGATGTAAGACTATCTGTCGTATTATTGAGCTCGTGAGCAGACTTTCATTATAACACCTGCCTGATTTATTTGAAATAATATACGTTCTGAGTTAACTGCAAGCAGAGATAACACTTGAGAATCAACGTTTTTGTTTATTTACAAGATTATAGTCATTTTTACTTTGTGTCTAGCTCTACCGGTTGATAGTCTCTCAGCTGAGTATAGACGACGTATATTTTTGGAAACCTTGCGGTATTTGAACGTGTAACTAACTTTTATATTTCATCAGAAATTATCGAATTAATGTTTATTGCTTATGTGATGAAGGGACCGATGTACATGTTGGTGGTATGGTATACAGTACATACATATAAGTGAGTAAATAAAACCCGACATTGACACAGAAAAGTTAGTGTACGATTTGCACTGGCTGGTATCCGAACCCTATGCACTCTATCACAGGTTTGATAGGATCCTCTTGCCAACACGTCTGGATATACCAGTAAAATCTCCAATGGAGATTCTATGCGATTTCTTAGATGCACGTGATATTAGTACATGGGACCTAAGGTCTGTCAAGTGAAATAGAAAAGTGCATCTTGCATGTCTCGTATTTGACACCTACTGAGAACTACGTTCTCGGACGATTTAATTGTCGATATTAAACATTCAGGTAGCGCCGCCTATTAATTCAATCAATCAGACTAGAATTGCATCTGTATATAACCAATGATTTATTGCTATACATTTTGGATTTAATCGTGACCCTTAATGCCCTTAAGCGTGTATTAGAAACCACCTTCAATTAGTTGTAAATCCATAGTTTCATGATACTATAGAAGCTAATTACCCTTTGACGACTGGATGTAGTTCAATAAAGTAATACTCAAGTTCTGAGCATTGATTGACATATCCAATACAATATTCGTTAGTTTTGCGTATATGCATTCTGGAGGGCATGTTTATTATGGTATATAACTCTCAAAGTTCAATAAATTTTGATTTCGTAAAAACATGTTGATTTGAATTCTCTCTGTTCTAAAACTTTGCGCAATAATTTCTCATACGCGAACCTTCCTACTAATCATATACAAATGGCCTTTCTTACGATTTCTTACATCTTAATTCTGATCTTCAAATTGGTCCCTACAATACGCTCAGAGTCTATATCATGGGTTTACAATATATATAGCGAGATTGCGCGATTTTGTAACAGATCAAATACTACTGCACGTACGTTAGATAAAATTTTGTCTTTAATTCAGCGAATTAAATTAGATGTACAAAAATATTACATTGAAAGTTGTACTTATAGTTAATCTCTGCTGATTATAAACATAGATTAGATGGCTTCATATGGACCTGATTGTTTACGATGCTTCTAGAACGTGAACGGACTCTACTGCGGCTTATGTTAGAACCGATCATTTCAAGTGGACGGAAGTTTAGTACAATCCGTTTATGAATATGTAATTGATTATTATAGAAACTTCATGATACACAGGACGTTATAAGGAAATTGCTATGAAAAGAACTGAGAGATTGAAGTAGTATAAGTATTAAGACGAAAATATAGAGCTCAGATCTATACAAATCTTCATAAATCATTGTATACAATTTGTACCAGTTACCCTCGTGTTCATTGTCTCTGCATGTACACTGGCTCACATGCTTTTCGCATACTAGACTCTCATTTACTGACGCCTGCTCTATTAGCAGGAGGAGGATTTATGGGCAATGTCATACGGAGTATTCAATACAATTCAATAAGGATAAGCGGTGTGCTCACAATACGTTATATTGTGGAACTATAGGCTGTTTCAAGAATTGGAGTACTTCCGTACGAATATGACTAGAAATATGGATACTATTCTGAAGTAAATGCCTTATCCCATGATGCATGCATTTATTTATAAATTCGAGTTGTTAGCAATTTAATCGCTATACGAGAAGATTTTCTGTCAAGCAAATTCGCTTAGATACTGGCGAATTGCTACATTGTATATGATGTGTATGAATAATCATCAATGGGATTGTAATGTTTGCTAATTAGAAACAAATTATAATCTCTTCGTCCTAGTTTTTATGGTGAATCTAACCAATACATCCAATGTTTGCGGAACATAATGTTATGCTTTCCAGAACTGGTATTAGTTTCAATGTTTTGAACTGCGTTTATTTTAACTATTCTTTTGCAGACTTACGTGAATCTTTTGGTATAAATGTGTTTCTTAGGTTGTATCACCGCTAATCAACAAACGGAAAATCCACTAAAGCTGTGTATTTCCTGCACAAATATGATTGGATGCGAATACAAATCCAACACATGTACCCATATCGAATCATCGGTCGGCCATCATTCACCAGATGAGTGTTTAAAAGGTAAGCTATCTTTCAAAAAAACTACGTCTTCCAGTTTCGAAGACGCAACGTGGTTTTAGTTTTTAGAAGAACATTACCCAAAAAACACCGTGTCAAAGCATGTAGTAAAAGTTCGTTTTACTGTTAACTTACCTATGTATCAGTAATGACACATCATATGTAAATATAACTTACAAGGTTTTGAGGTGACGCTGAAGTTTAGCTGAACGGAAGGATAATCTAGGCTAATTCTGTATGCTAAACACGATGGTGTATTTAGGAATTTGTAAAACGCACTTTTGGAATTTATACGGCAGCTTTTATATTGCCGAAAGCCCTTGCCTTAAGGAGTTTTTAGACCACAGTGTGGAAACGTCTAAAAATATGCACCGACAACTTGTTGAGTAATAAAGAAAATAATTTATTTTAGTTCATAAAAACTTTTGTTCCATATAGAACGGAAATACGAAAACCCCATACGTAGTCCATCTCATAAAGCTAACATGTAAATTACAAAAGCGTGTTTTACAAAAAGTAAATGCACAATCGTGTCCAGCATACGAAAATATCCTAGAGTCGCTATTTGTAGTCGTCTTGTGTTAACGATTCCGATTATTTGAACACAAATATATTCTTTTTGATAAATGCGCCATGTACAGATTATATTTACCTAATTCCCACTCGACCTTTCAAAGGCACTGAACTGTTGTCTCGTATACACCTAATGTTTTTCAGCTTGAGTTATGGCACATTCGAGCGTCTCAGGTAATATGGATTCTCTAAATGTTGCACCTTTTAATGCAGGGATGAAAAAGTTTTATCTACAGTACGTCTAAACTTCACTTTACAGAAATTTGCAAGTTAATGAGCTGTTGAAAGTTTATGTTGTTTTTATTTTACGATTTATACTTGGCTCTTTACTGAATTACTAAGCAGGCTTGTATAATCCAACATTTTTCGACCCTGGATTATGGATTAAGGATTAATGCTTGTCATTGTTGGGATTAACGATTATGGATAAATTGCCTAATTCTTCTGCAAAAAGTAATCCAGGATTGGATGAATGCTATTCCAGCTAGGCTGGATTAAGGATTAACTAATCCGATTAATAATTGGATTAAGTCTACAAATTAACAAAAAGCACTATAGGTAAACGTATAAAAATGGTATTGATACATGATGGTTCATGTTTTTAAACTTTGTAACACAAGTAAACTAATGTCTGTTCATTATTTAGGGTATAAATATTTAGATTTCTAACAGTAGTACTGTGACAGCAATTCAAACCAGTGATGTGAAGAGTTAGCTTATTTTTTATATTTTCAGATCCCAGCTAACCAAAATGTCGTACTGCGGTCGTTCAAAATTCTGAAACTCGACTAATTAACTTAAGTTGTGGTCATTGTATTCTAAACTTCCATGAGAATGGAAGAAAATTTATTTTATTGTATCTACTATTTTACTTGGGTTATTTTTTTGTTGGCGTCCACACTAGAAAGAAGAAACATGAAGCTTTAAGATTGGTTTTATATAATGTACAAGTTTTGGTTATAGAACAAGCAAAAAACACATCCATAATACATTAGCATTACTTATGAAATGAAGTTTCACCGTAAACTAGCGTTTCACGTCACGTGCCCTGGGTGATTCGTAACAGAATCAGCTAACGACTCTGCAATTACGTTTTTAAATCACTTTTTAGAATTTTGAACGATAGCAGTACGACATTTTTTGGTTAGCTGGGATCTGATAAGCATGCGTTATCTGGTGTCTCAATGTCATGTTGCACCTTTATATTAAGTTTTAATGTTAATGGTCGAGTTTCAGAATTTTGAACGACCGCAGGACGACATTTTTTGGTTAGTTGGGATCTGATAAGCATGCGTTATCTGGTGTCTCAATGTCATGTTGCACCTTTATATTAAGTTTTAATGTTAATGGTCGAGTTTCATAATTTTGAACGACCGCAGTACGACATTTTTGGTTAGCTGAGATCTGATAAGCATGCGTTATCTGGTGTGGGATATCAGGGGACTGTTTAATACTAAGTTTAACGTGTTTTGGCGAACTTTTGCATTTGGACCGGATATGACTTAACTAGTGTCAACACAAGGTCACCTGGGGGTTAACAAACTTTTTTGTAAAATTTCTTTATTTGCTTGCCGCGGCACATCATCAAACACTAGTTTACATCATCCCGCATGAGATGCGTTGCTTAGATTTAGATAGCACCGCCCTGGTGGGATGAATGGATTAAGGATTAATCTACGGCAAAATTGAGCGTTGGATTAAGGATTAGGGATTAAAATTAATCCTTAATCCGATTAAAGGATTGAATTAGTTAATGCATGGATTATACAAGCCTGGAACTACTTGAAGTTCACTGCAGTTGGAGTTTGTTTTTCGGACCAAGATTTTAAAACTCGCAAGTGTCTGCAAACGTAGACGAAGCCCAAAGCTAACACGCTCATTGTACATACCTTCAGATGAAACGGTGTTTATAATTGAATAATGATTTTAATAACATGATGGTAATTTAAATGGAGTATATGAATATAAGTACCTTTCTCAGAGTGTTTCGTATAGACTTTTAAGAGTATGTTCGACTAGTTGATACTGAATTTTGAGATTTTATGCATATCATACTAATAACGATGAATTATAATTACTAGACGCAAATTGCTGACCAAGTTGCAAAGATTTCTACATATGCATGTTTCTTACGAAATCTTCGCGGATTTCTTATATACATATACATGTTTGAATGCATCCAATTAAAAATGCATTTGAAAACTGCACGTGTGCTTGTTGTTTTTTATGATTATGCCTTTTAACTGAATACATGGGCGAACGGCACACAGTTGGCTTAAGGAAAGGAAGATTGTTTAGGGATTGTATGGAGAAAACTTTTGCGTTGTTTTGATATCCACGCGAGTAATTCTGTATTTGCCGCTGTGATTTAAGATTTAGCCTTCTCAGATAAAGGTATGTTCAATTTGCAGCCTGTTAGGGAACATTTATACCGTGACAAGCAGCATTTGAGTTGGTACCCCAGCTTTGTACTGTTCTATCGCTCATAATGGCAATAAATGTTATAATTGCAGTTGCCCACATAACATTTGTGTAATTAATTACATATTTTAAATAATTCGATCAATGCCGACTTTCTTAACCACACTATTTATCATTATTTTGTTAGGAATAAAGGCAAAAAAGGCTCCAAATAACACTTATAAAGTGTCGATGGACTCTTTCTAATGCACAAATCACACATTCCGATCACAAAAAAGTTTTTGTACCGAATTGTTTGGATCTTCCTTTCATTAGAATAACTGACATGCTCGTATTAAACTGCGCAAATTTTTTTAGGGGATTTATTGAATCGCAAAGCTCAGTTTTCCCACAACTGAGTAAATAACCGGTTTAAAAAGTCATTCTAACAACCCAGATGTGTCGGTCGAAAATACGTCGACTTTTCATGTGTCAGTTGCAGATGTCAGTTGTGTTCAAGTTTGTAGATGTCCCCCAGAAAATTCATTCACGATAAAAAATGTTTTACGGATTGTTCACTTGCTTTACCATGGTCTCCTTTATCCTAGGTCAAATCAACGCCAACCAAACGACTGGGTAGAGCCTAAAAATTATGTTAAATACAAATATAATGTGCAGATAAGGATAAATACTTCGTTAGCCTTAAAATTTGAAATGTTTTATCACATTACGTTACCAAATATTTTACCTACAAACTTCACATTCTATCTACTTTTATCTGTCAAAGTTTAGCAGTGCACCTAGCGATGGTGCGGCCTGTCACACGTTTAGAAATTCCGGCTTTATGTGTAAAAAACGTGTCATTTGCGCACAGGGATATGCCGAAATGTAGAAGAAATACCGAAATTAAGCATTTTACCTAATTTTTTTACATTTATTGGTACAGTTTTACAGTCCAAATACGACATTGTTCAAAAATATATACCACAAGGTAACATTTCTGCTTAAAAAACAGTAATTTGTTTTATATTCGACCTGCAGTACGGCCAATTTAGTGATACAGCGTGTCCCTGGAGCGACACCAACTGTCATTCTTTCCGTTTGACGATGTTGGGTAATCGCTGTTTATCAGTTAATCATAAAATGGATTAATTTCATCTTCTTGTGAGACCGGACTGTCGGTTAAAAACTTTTCTTCACAAACGCCGTAGCTTTTAAAACATAATGCTTTTTAGCTTGGAGTGTGAATCTTGACCAACTTATCGAAATTTAAATAAAGGATTTGTAAGTGAAGCTAGAATTTAATCCGATGGATTTTAGTCATCAATTTCCATTATTTGGCCAAATCGCTTTTTAATTCCGTTCAAATATGCGGTTGCATATCATTTGCTGCAGCATTCCGTATCCTCCTTTTCTTCGGGAACCATAGCTTTCACCCAAATAAGTGTTGGCACTAAGGATCTCATGAGCACTCCGAGTTCGCCTTGCAGTTTGTCTAACGCGAGTTCAACCCGTCTTAAAACTCTCATGAGTTTCTTCAAAAATTGAGGCTCTTTCGTCTGAAATTTTGGTACACCCAATTCGGTGCAGAGTGCATCCAGATGTTGTTCTATAGAAAGTAGTCACTCCAGTGAATCATTTAAAAAATTCCAACGAGTTGGAAATGGTCACTTCACAGATTTTTCACAAATATTCTTAATTTTTTCAGCTGACTAAGGGGACGATGACCAATTCCAAGGTTTTGTGTATTTTCCAATGGCTGTATTTTACAAACGTTTGTCGTTGACCTGCAGTTATGAACCAAATAATTAGCACTGGCACGAGGAGTCTACTTGAGGCGATACTCATGAATTTTTCCAAACTCTGGCAAATCATTCCTTTTAGAAAGTGAGCTTGAAGAGCTGTATTTCTTACTGTGGACAAATTTTACTATACAAACCATTTCTAAGCCTTTTACCATTTAAAAATTCGTATGGGAGAAACCATGGGAAAGTCAAGACCACAAAAGTAAGCTTAAAATTCGAAAACTACGAAGAAAAATTTGCCATAACTGTTTATTAAGTAGTAATATTACGACAGTTAATGGGTCTGGGTCATTTTCTCCTATAGCCCTTTCCCCCCAAGGGCCATTTTTCTCACAGCGAGTTTTCTTCCTAGGCTAGTTTCCTCACATGACCTTTTGCACCCAAGTCAGCTTCCTCCCTAGGCCTTTTTCCTCACATGGGATATTTGCTCCCCAACTTTTTTGAAGACGGACCGTTTACATGCCAATAAGTTAATTCATATATTGTTGGCGTGTTCTTACTTTGCTGGCTAAAATGGCTAAAATAAAAAACTCAAATTTTTTATCTCCACGTCATTGGTACGGACGTGTTCTGCCCCTGAATCGGGCCAATTTTTTATCATCTTCTTGCATTTGGAATAGACTTTGTCGGAAGCGAGAGCTCAAAAAAATGCAGTTTTTGTAAACATTGGGTAAACTATCCATATATTTCAAACTGCAAGGTACTACAGGCAAATAAAATGTCATGAATCCGTGAGGGTTAGGACTACCTACCTTTGCCAGCCAAACCCAATAAAAATTTAAGGGTCTCAATTTAAAAGTAACCATCTTTCACTTTTAAGACACCGTCACCAAGTAATTCCCTAGTCAAAGCCTACAAGGACAAAATCGGTCCTTGGTTGGCAGCCATACTAGTGTGGGCACCTAGTACCGGAACACGAATCATCTACGCCCCCAAGCTTTCTCAGAATATTTCTATTGTGAGAAAGATCCCACCTTGTAACACAAAATTTGAAGGTATTGTTGTGCTGATGATGAATGTACATCATAAATTCAAATGACAACTTTTGAAAAATTTTAAAGTCCATTCTTCCAATAACTTAATGTTAATGTATTCTAAATAGCTTAAAATACATTATTCCAAATCTATTGCAATGTGGAGTATGAGTGCTACCAACGGATCGGTTTCGCTCTTACTAAGCACTCCGTCAATTATTTTCATGTCTACGATAACAAGTCAAAAAAAACATTTACGATAGTAACTGATTTATTTTTGAACTAACAGATTGCAAATTAGCCCAGTACTACAACTATAAGACTTTAACTGACCCACTCGCACGTTGCCGTCGTTGCACCTTGATTGGATGTGGGTTTGTAACTGGAAATGGAGAGTTTGACTGTTGGAAAAGGCTAACCCTACGGAACCGACAACCATGGGAATACGTTTTAAACTACTTGTCGTGTAAACTGGGTATGATAGTAATTTATATACATATCGTCAAACATGGAATAACAAGTAGAAAGGTTTCCTAAAAGACTCCTCTCATTAATTTTTTTTTATAAATTAAATCCTCAGTCCACTAGCTTTCAAATGCAATGTAACACCAATTGTGTCATCTCAACGTTGGCACATCGGAGGTTTAGAATTGAATGAAACTGTTTTAAATAAGGATCAGTTAATAAGTAACCGGACTGGAAGAAATTGGCTGTAATTTTTACACGAGTTATCACACAGAGACAAGATAGATATTATTTGAAGGCCCATTCGATTGCGGTGAAACCCCTTTGCCATTAAACCTTTAAAACCTTTAAAAACCAAGTCCTAATAACATCGTTCCCGAATGAACCAAATAAATTTAAAAGCCAAGGTTTTTATTGGTTATTTCAAGGTAGTTTTCAATTTCCCTAATATATTTGAAAGACGAAACGGGTACTGTCATATCAACGTGCTAACGCACATTTACTCAACTTGGAACCCCTTGGTTCCGTTGAAGACTGATATGCATTTACGTCTTTGCATATGAATATTCGTTATGCATATGCTTTATGTCTTTAGCTTAAAAATGCAAGAACGCCGAAACCGTTTGATTTTTAGACTTCGAATAAAAAGCAATACATGAAGAAGGGCGCTCTTCAAAATATCTAACATCAAGTGTGATGAAATTTTGATATGCATGAACTATGTACAGCAAAATGCCGTTTCCAAGCGGAACCTATCGGGTTTGAACCGCTGTGGAAGGCGAATTGGAAAAAATTTCAATAAACCAGGGATCATTCATACAATTTGAGCATTATAGAAAGCATACTACAACAAAATTGTTTATCCACACTTTTTTGTTGACTAAAAAATGATTATTTTGTCCAAAGATTTTCACACATGTACTGCAAAGCATGTACTACAAAGCAAGTACCTATACGTACTTCATTTTCATGCATATTTGGCCATTCTCCACCTCTAACTTGAAATGCTACATGTATAGTGGACGAGTCAATCGTGTATTCCTTCGCTTGCTGACTCCTGTCTCACAGTATATTTAGTACAAAATTGCAGAGAATGCAGAGCAATTAATGTATAATCTATTAGCTTTCAATATTAGCAATGACAAATGACATTATACTGAATTACATTGTACTGAAGACGAACGAAACATTAAGTTCTTGTACTACAGATGCGAACACGTACTGCAAAAGTAGTTGGATTTACTACTGGGGAAGCCCATATGAGCGTGTACTTAAAATGGATTTCCATACTCGGCTGAAAAGGGGTACTTTTGTGCTTTGGATTAGGCCCGATGCTCGTTCGGGGCCCTTGCTTGTACTTACGACTATGTAAATTTTTTGAAACTTCGAAAACTTTAAAGCGCTGTAACATTTTTGGCGGCTTAATGTAAATCGAGATCTCAACGGATTTGGATTATCATTATGTGGGAAAGTTGATTGCAACTTCAATTTGGATTTACGTTAAGCCGCCAACCAAAAATAAAGCGGGTTGAAGTTGAACTTTTTCGGGTTTTTTGGCCATTTTTCAGGTTTTTTGGAGTTTTTTCAATGAATTAATGTTTTTTAGTGTAAACCAAAGGCACAGAAGTTATTTATGTGTGAAATAGAAGCTTTGCATGCAAAAAAAATTTTTTTTTCGATTTTTTGAAGATCCCCGATATTTTGGAGATTTTTGAAAATTTTTGAAAATGAAGTTGATATTCGAATTCAGCACTGCCAATTCCACCAAAGTACACACAGTACAAAAAAAAGTGCAACGAGCCATATTCATGTTGAGATGGAATGCCCCTAGTACTCAGTCAATGGCAGTTTAAATATAGTAAATATAATTAAAAATTATAGCAGGAGCCGTGAAAAAAAGACCCAAACCAGTGAATGGTAAAAAGGTAACCTTCGTTGAAGGACAAAACGGTCGCCCGACAAAGAACCAAATTATTGCTTTCTCCATTAGAGTTTGCATTTGGCTGACTCCTGTTTCGTTGGCCGAACGCTTGCTGAAACGTTTCCTGCTAAACCGTCACCAGCGCTGTATTGTATACATATTTAAATGTAAAAGGACGCAAAAATTACAAAGCAATATTGCGATTTTAGATTTGCAGTGCTGTGTGCACATAAAATTACAGGTTTATACGAAATCTATACCAAACTTTGACAAGTTTAGAATCTTTGGACAGCAATTTCAGGTTGCTTGAATGTATTTGGGTTTAGTATTCATTTTAAAATGATAATAGTTATTCTAGCGCAAGAATAAGATAGTCGAAAAGCACGAATTATAGCAGAAACAGAATCAAATGATAAGCTCAACCAATTTGATAAGCGCAACATATAGCATGTGATATTTTATTCGAAACCTACTAGGGTTCTGATTACTACATGCATTGCAATGTCAGATCACAGTATTCAGTTGGAGTTGTATGCAACGATTGACATTAACAGTCTACATTTTCTAGCGCAGTGTAGTAGATGTTGGTTGATATATTAGAACCCAAACAAATTCATTTGGAACTATTAATCGTCACCTATGGCCTCACACAAAGTTTGGACTTCAATTTGGTACCCTTTTTGGAATTTTGAATGATTTTATAATGACGTAAAATGCTTATAGAGTTTTTGTTTGACATATCACAACCTACATAAAAAATACACTCTCCGTCTTGACGTAAGAAAGCTTTCATTTAATATAAACTTCCATCTCAAAAAATCCAACAAATATCTAGAACTGTTAACATTCGATCATATTGAGTCTCGCACGTAAGATTTCAAAGGCGTTTAATACCAACAAAATAGCAGATTGTGGCGAAATAGAAGGCAACATTTAATGCGACATAAAATTCTGTGCTGAATGATTTACAAGCCGTTTGGGCCCCCCATTTGAGCTAATTGCAATACTGCAAGTAATAATCTCGATTGAGACAAATACGACTATTTTCGACATCATAATTCCTGATTCCATTTTACTTGGATGGAAAAGTTAAAACAATTAATAATCCGGAGTGCTTGTCAATCGGTCGGATCCGACATCGGACAGAACGTAATATTTTCCAGTTTTAAAAACAAAACTATTCAAAATCATGCGAATCCAAGTTTAAGCACTAGAATTTGAACTTTGTTAAAAAAAGCATTCAACTGCAGTGAACCTTTTTTACTGATACAGAATTTCTGGACCCAAATAATAGAACTTACAAACCTTAAATTACTATTTAAAAATTTATTAAAACTTAACAGATTGTGCAATAAATTACAACTCCTGTGAACGCTGTGTTACAAACGGGTGCATATTCATGCGAAAAAATGGGTTGAACACCTGCAGACATCCAAGTTCTGTTGGAAGTCTTAATGAATGGGAATACGTAAAGGATATTAAAAATTGTGGTAAGCAAATTGCGTACTTGTTATGTTATAGAAACACAATTGCTAAATGTTGGCTGCTTTTATGCACCGATTAATTAACTAGTAGTTAATGATGTATTACATGCTGACAGATTGTTATCAACAAAACGACATTTATGCTGGTAAACCTGTATTTGATCGATGTGATCGTTGCACCAGAGTTGGATGTGTCTTTTTTCACCAAAGCGATAAAAAATTATTTTGTGCCAATAAGGAGACCGTGTCCGATTTCGATGAAATACTTCCGTGGGAATACTCAGAGGAATCTTTTGCCTGTCGCCGAGGTAACCAACCGAAATACTATGTTCGTATCTGTAAATAAGTAATGAATGACAACCAACTAGTTAATGCAATAGGAGGAGTTACTATGATGACAAAAAGCCGTAAATGTGGTTTACAATCGCCTGCCTACTACGCAGTTTTTATTATTTTTGAGGCAACGATGAATCAACTTGGAAACTGTTGGTTCCAAAAGAAAAGGCATGTTTTCAGCTGACTGTAGGATCACACTTGATTTGTCTAGGTTAAAAAGTCAAGGACACGGAAACGAATGCAGTATTAGACTTCATAGAAAATGCATTACTTGTGTAATGACGGACTGCATAAGGTTTTGTGGCAAAAAGAGTATCCAACTTAAAATGAATGGCAAACCATTGGAAAATGCTTGAAAACAAACAGGCATATCGGTTTATGCCTCAATAGAACATCAGAGGATCGAAATATCTCTTCAAAACACCGCATTCTTGTTTACTGACATATATGACCATACAAATTCTTTCGGGAGAGTCGAGAGTGATTGTGAAGGACAGTCGCATATTTTTACGCGCTTATGTAAAGTCTTTTTTTTGGGTGAAGAAGTGCATGTTTGAGTGAAATTTTTGACTCCGCGGAACCGGCTCGTCATGGGGAAAACGACGGGTTAACGAGTCGTTATCGGGAAAACGAGTTAATTAGTGTAGCGACCAATTATTTTAATTACCGTTTTAAGTGTGTGTTAGTGTGACTATTGTCACTTCTACACACAAACGGTGACAAAGCGAATTTTGACGTATGCAAATGAGAAGTATGTGGAAAGGTACCAGTCTCATTTTTTCACATGACTCCAGACGCGGATAGTGAGTGCATAGCTCCACCGAAGGTACGTTAAAGTACAGACTTTAAAAAGTCTACACTCATATTCAACCAGGAATGATTCTCATGCAATATTTTTAAAAATCATCTCGCTGGACCATTTGAACAAATATCTCAATGAGCGTACGCATGTTGGCATCTCGTATGCATATGCATAAAAAGTTCAAATGATGAACTAGTGCAGCAGAAACGCACATAGTTCATTTCATGAACTGTGCTGGACGCATTATGCTAGTATACGAAAGACGCGTGTGCACAACTGTTCATATGATGAGCTAGTGCAGGTCTTATCGCGATACTGATAAGCATAAATAGTTCATGTTATGAACTGTGCATGATACGAACTGTAGTGTACGAGGACCCCTGTTGCACATACGATCATATTGATGATCAGTGGCAAGTCCAGTCTAACACTACAAAGGTACAATTAGGTCGTTTGATGACCAGTACAAGTCCTATACTGTAGTGAATGTTATATACCTGAGTACACAGTAATATAATGCCTAAGTGCTGGTAACACTCCGATGTGTATGAAGTGTCGCACTATATTGCAAAGTACAAATTTTATAGGTTTACGCATTCTTAAAAAAATTTAAATCTTATTATATGTATTCGCCATTACTTATGGAAAGTTATTACGTTGAAACAAAATAATTCGTAATTACGAGGACAAGATTTACTAGAATAGTGCTGATAATTCTTCACTGAGGGATGTACGCTTGTAAGAGCGTGTAATTGGCGATTGAAATATTCTAAAACAAAACTCGAACATGTGTAAAAAAGGTATTTATACTGTACTTGAATCAAATTGAATGTCCTAAAAGTCCTTAAAATGATCGGAAAATAAAACCGAAGTGATAAAAACAAATAAAAACTAAAAGAAAACTGAATGCCACATAAAAGGAGTAAAATTATTCTTTGCTTTGCTTTGTTGGCTACAAGAAATTCAGACTATTTATTGATTTGCTGAGTTTCCATTGATCTAAAATTAGAAGTTGTATACCCTACCAGCTTACATTTACACAGTTCGTAAGAGCTCCCCCGTTGCCCCCCCCCAGTTTTTCGAACGCGTGGTTGCGGGCCTGACTATAACGTACAAATGACAAATCTGACAAATTCTAATAACAAATTGGTATTCATTTCTTAAAATTACTACTGAATGAAATATTAAACCCAGAGCTTCTGTGCACTGCGTACTTATTTATTTCGGCATACTAATAACGTACCCACGTTTTAACCGACTTTACCACATGTTACAACCAGAAAAGTACCACATGTAAACTTTTACCACTTCTGTGAATATTTGGCAAGCACTTTTACTAAATTTTACCACTTTTTATCTTACTCTTCCACTTCTTTTTTTCCCAGCATATTATTGGTCAAAGCACATGACAGAATGGGAAATTTTTAATTTTAGAGCAAACTCCCCAGTAATTTATCATCTATTTGATCGTAATGGTTTGACCCATTGCCTTTTGGGATGTAATCGATGCCTGAGAATTTGATATTATATGTATGTATGCCTGTGCAAAAGAACAGAGGATACTGAGGGCACGAGGCACTCCTGCTTTCTGCATTTCCATTAGTAAATCCACAATATTTTTTCGTGTGGTTTTATTATAAGTTGCTCAATAAAATTCTCCAGTGCTACTAAACTAGGAGCTTTTGTTTGGAAACTAATACCAAACCCAAACCCTGTACCAACGCTATATGTAGATAATGGATATAACAACTATTGTGCTACTTTAAATGTCCACTTCTGCAGTTAGTTTATGGAGTCAAAGCTACAGTATTCTTGATAGGAAGTGATTAATTTTAAAAGTTCATCAATAATGATATATTATGTATAGGCTTTGTGTAATGCTTATTCGACCTGTAATTGTGTATTTTCGAACCATGAACTTTGGAAAGAAAGTCACCTCATAATCAGACGGGTAAAGTTCGGATCCTGTCTGCCAGCGTAAGATCTGGGCATGCACGAAAGCATAATTTCGTTGTTATAGCCATTATCTACATATTTTTCCTTCAGATTTTAGATTTAATTTTTTAAGAATACACTAACTCCGTGATGGAGTCTCCGTTTCATTTCCTTTCGCACACCAAATACATTACAACGTGCTCCGCCGGTGGAAATTCCGCGGTAACGATGTTACCGGGAAATTTTTGGGAACAACACAAAAATCGGGAAATTGGGACCTATTCTGTACAAATGGTTACCGGAAAGATAAAGTTTTTTCCATCAGCGACGGGCTTTATGTCATTACCTGAAGAATTTGAGCATTCCACATAGAAACCATACAAATAGGACCAGTCTAAGGCTTTGAGTAAAAACTGACTATGAAATGGAAGTAGTACTGCAGTCAAAAGTTTGACCAAGAATGGATACAAGTCATAGAAAAAGATGCTGATTAGTGTTAATTTTACGTATCATTTACATTTACAGCATATGTACATATTTACAGCAGAAAGACCAAGTTATGCATAACTTTTACATTCTTCCTACTTTCCTACATTGTATAGCATGCTCGCAAACATGCAGATCTACACGAATCAATATTCCAGTGCTGAAGTATGATCATTCACATACTCTTTAAATCAATGGGCCCTTATAGTTTAAAGTGGAAATTTTATAATAAAATGTGGGTGTGTTCCGCCCTGAACTGCAAAAATTTAGATGTGGTAAAAGTCGGTTATTTTTATGTGGTCTGCTGAGTTTATAGTGGGTCCATTAATTGCATGCATGCCATTTATTTCTTTAAAAAATTCCACTTCGAGCTTCAAGCAAAATGCTTCCGAAATGCAAAAAGATTTGACAGTTATAATCCGTGTATTCAAGATTCGTTGAGTTTGGAAGTTAAGGATTTTTAATTGCAATATTAATCTGATGTTGTAAAATAGTAGTTCAAAATATTTGAACCCAATAGGCAATCTTTAGTTGAAATGGTGAAATTCTGATTCAATTCAGATGCCCAACAGTTCATATTATGTCGTTCAATTTTTGTTCAATTTTAACTGTGAATAGAGTGGCGACTCACCATATGGATGAATTATCAAACTTTGTGCCAATCCAAGACTATTAGTACAGAATCCTATGAACCTTTCTTCCACAGTTTCGAATATTTTCTTTAAAACTTTTATATCTAGAAAAAATTCTAAGTACCTGTAGGGCACAAAATCCTATCTGCATTTTATTGTTTTTAAGCCTATGCTTGTAACTCACAATTGATTAAATTGATGGCAGCAAATTAAATGAAAGTACTAAGTCAAACTCAGAACTGCATTATTTTAAAGGTATTGCATTTTGAGCAAGATTAGTAATTAAATTGGTTAAAACATGGGAGGAAATAGAATCACAAGAATGTTAACTCTAGTGTACCAACACTTATAATTTTGGAGACTACAAAAAGAAATTTTTAACGCTTGCTAAAAATCAGGGGGTGTCAAGAAAATTGTACGCGGTTTGCCATAGACATAGAGGGTGTAGAGAAATTTTGTGTGGTTTGCCAAAAATGTGGGAAATGCAGCGAAAGAGTATTGTATATTTGTATATTGTAAAGAAAATTGTATATGGTTGTCCAAACATCGGGAGTGCAATGCACCCCCTGCCCCTCGGTGGTTGCAGGCCTGTACTTAAAATACATTATAATACCCGTTAATCTAACATATATATCAACTTTTAGGTTAATCGAATTTTAACTAACATATTACATTTCTTGTAAGTCATTTATTAACCGTTTCTTCTCTCGCTATGCTGTATACATACTTTGCGGTACCAAGTAAATAAGTAAATAAAGTTAATTTGGTAAACACTTGATCATATTTCAATAATACCTTAACAACAAATACACTGGACTATTTTTTAGGATGTGCACGGCCCGTCAGGGACGACTGGAACGAGGATAGTCTATTTTTTCACAATAATTATATTGGTAAGATTTTTGCTGTAGTTTTTAATAAAATTTTAAGACTAATGCAATGCAAAATCCGAACACTTCAGCAACAAGAAAAAATATGCTTATAGTTTTTCATTCAATAGAATCAATCTATCATTAGTGCTACCTAAAGAAAGTTTTAATTTATTTACAATGAAATTTGCAACGAAAAATCCTTTTTTCCAGTGTATCGAAATGAACAAAAACAAAAACGACATCGTGGATTTTATAAAGTCATAGTAGGTTTCTAACAAAAAAGCGATTTTGTTTGGTAATAGCTATTCTTCTACAACAATCACATATGGAAAGTTGTTCAATCGTGCCTGAAACTACGGTTACTATTTTACCTGAATTTAAGAATTTCTTCGTTTGTTTTTCAGTCCCAATTTGGAACTGCAGTGGTAGTGTTCAATTTATTGTAGACCAGGGGTACAACGAAGCCTACAAGTTACCCAATGGGGAGTATGAATATACGGGGAAAACAATATTACTGCAATTATCTTATTTAAACTCGATGCCATTTGGAATAGTTACCTTTTCACCTAGGAAACGTATAAAAACAATTGGAGGGGTTTTAATTTATCGTGAGTTAGATATAACACCAGCGGTTGACTTTGAAGGGTTTGAAGAAGCTATAAATTTGGGAATTGCAGACATTCAAACAGAACCTGCGGTGTTTGTCATTATATTCGTGCGACCACTTGATAAGAGACAACAACTTGAGGCTCGCGCGGCGATACGTAATGCTCAAATACGGGCTGAAATCGGTATATGCGGAGTCAATACCCCTTACTGGAAGTGGTCGAAACAAATTCTGGCAAATATATTCGGGGAAGGATCAAGCAGTTCCCGCATATCAATAGCACATCGACCAGATGCCATGTGGGTTGAATGTTTTAATCCACTAATAGCTGATATGTGTCCCAACCCAACTACAAAATATATGACAGATCCTCCTATTGGGTTCCACCTAGGAAAGAAATAAATTGTTGGTTTTCGATCCATCGGAAATACAAAACAGAATGTTGATTATGAAGTCCATTTACCAACACATTTCTTCAAATTTTTCATTCAACTTAACTAATAATAGTAAAAAATGTATTATTTGCGGTGTTTTAGAAGAAGTGCATTATTTGCCACCTGAATACATTCTGCAGTTCAAATTACAGCTATAAAAATGTAGAATTTTTAAATAAAAATAACTCAATGCTTCTCCTTAGACAGTCGGCATGTGTTTGCGTGGTTGTTTTTTTGGAACGAATCTACTTTTGCGGATAATTTATATTACGGGCTCACTTTAGATAGTCTCCTTAAAAGGTATATTGTTACTTTAAGACTCTTTCAAACACTTTCATCATTTATCAGTGCAAAGATAATTAAGTCTTAGCTGGGCATGATTTGTTTGTTCGTTGGTGTATATAACGTGGGCGAGATAGAAGAGGAACGTACATTCCCTTCCATGTATAAAGTGTAAAATGACTGGATCTCAGCTGGCTGATGATGATGCCCGGTGTTGGCAGGGATAAGCCCAAATGCACTGAGCAGTGCATATTTGATGAGCTTCTGGCATCCGTATGGCGTGCAATTGTGCATTCAAAAACTTTTACACTGATTTACACTGGTGTCCGTTCACAGTCTACTAACGGTAATAAAGCATAATACAAATTCTCTTACTCAAAAAATGCAGAGATGGGCCTCATTATACCAGGAATATCAATTTATTTCGTGCACCGGAAGGGTAAAGTTCAGTCCAATTCCGATGCTCTGTCGCCCATAATTGAGCTAGAGGATCATAACCAATAGTCCAACTAGATGAATTATTTATGGCTTCTTACTAATTGATGTATGAAATGGAGGAACTGCACAAGAAAGACGCATACAGCAACAAACTTCCCCAGAAGATGGTTACCAGGAAGCCCTACAACGCTTCCAAAGATTAAGCGGGGCATTGTGCTCCTCAGTGCGAGTCGCGCACCCACGCCTTGTGGTTCCATTAGTATCAAAGAAACAGATGATATTCCCATGTCAGCCGACAGAGGTTTTGCTGGAACTCTGCATGAGGTAACGGAATACGTTTACTTGAAATCCCTAAAGAAAGATGTTTTACAATTGCGTCAAAAATTGTGAAGATTACCAAAAGGTAAAGCAACCTATAACAGCACCCCAAGGAAAACGTCTCCACAAGCTTAATGCCAAAATAAATGCCTCTGGTAGTATCAATTGACTTTTCCGGAACAAATTCAATCACAAAAAGGGGATACTAATACATTGTTATGTCCGTTTACCTACTAACCAGATATGTCACTTGTGCAGCAATTTTCACCCCAGGTTTCATCGAAATCTTACCCCTACTGATGCTTTTGTCTTCACCGAAGCCCCACAGTACATCCATCTATTCCTGCTTAAGTACTTTTTACTACGAGAAATAAGGAAAACGTTGACCCTTTGCAAATATTCGCCTCCGGATCGCCTATATTAACCAGCTAATGACAACACCAACCCTACTTTTAGTATTGCGGGCTGATGCTATTCTTGCTTTCTCTGCAAATTACGTACCACAGTTGGATTACTACCGAGCCGAAAAAGTTTCACCAGGCGGCGAAAATTAGAAAGGGGCTAAATCATGTGGATTATGGGGTTACCCTGCTCATATTATTTCTCTATGATTGTGAGATAGGTTAGGCACACACACTCAAACTCTGTTCTAGTGGATGATGTCGAGTTAGGAAGAAGGGAGTTGATCGTCATTTAAGATAAAGCCCATGCGCACAATCAAAGTCTATTTATTTTACCTGATAATTAGCTAGCTAACCATAATCAGTGGTGTTAAATTTTAAATAGGTCCATACGCTACCCGCTTGACCGATAACACTTCAAATCCTGAGATTTCTCTTCATAATTTACTCAACGATAGCTCGTCAGATATTGACGACGACAACCCCAAACAAACGCACTACCAATTCTATTAATAATGCAGCAGCATCTAAGGCAGTAATTCCTAAATCAGCACCCCGGAAGAATCACTAGGCAAAAATAAAATTATGACGTCCTACTCGAGCACTTGGTGCTGGCAGAACTGGGCATCCGGGTGGATTCCATTCGGAAATGCATTTTATGGAGAAAATAACACACATTATGGTCATATTATGTTTTCAATTGTGGGTATGAATAAACACACTCGATCTTTATTGGTTTTGCAACAGGTGACATGAAGTAGTTACAAAGGTTGCACTTTATTTTAAATTCTCACAAATGATTGTTACTTTTTACGTTGGCTACTGAAAATTAAGCAACAGAAATGCCAATAAGGACTAGGCACAACAGACCGGTGCACTATGGGCAATTTTGACTTTTTCTCTCTACCTTGCATTTTTTGGATACTTTTTTAAACTTGCTTTTTGAACTACCATTTACAGCGTTCTTTATGTAAAATTGGGTGTTGAATCCGACAAAAATACTTTTATAACTACAAAACTAGTATATTTATAGTTACATTGGTGGTTTGCCGAAAAAGGCGTATTTTGCATCTCTTTTTTGCTAGAAGTTATTCCGGTGTTTTTAAAACCCACAGTTGCTAAGGTCTGTACAATACACAATGAACCTGACATTCTGGGAAACAAAAACGGTAACATCGTTAAAATCGATTCACGCAAACTAGACTTTTGTAGCTTTAAACCTGGACAAACTTCTGCAACTAATATCTGGGAAAGTCGAAGATGACAATTTGGTGACTCGGTAAGTCCTGTTATACTTTTATTCGCCTTCGTTACTTTAGTACAGCTGTATTTGGTCGGTTTTTTATGAGTTCTGTAACGCAGCTTAAGGATAAATTTTTTTCGCAATTTCTGAAGTTTTCCCCGGCTTCTCTAAAAGCCTCCCCAAGTCACGCTTCGCCTCTGCGGGGCTGAATACTCCCTTTACACTCCGCGATGGGATATCGCCAAGTGACCAATTACCCGCCACCGTATCATCCAAACCCGTCCACCTTAACACCAATCATACCACCATTATTCCGGTTACCAGCCAGTCTTAATGAAGAGTCGCAATATCCTCAACCACTCCCGTTAAAAAAGTGCTGGCAATTAGTACCAGTAGTAGGACAATAAGGGCATCCTGCTAAAAGCGGGTATTATACCACCCTGAGCTTTGGAGGTATAACCGTTCCAAGGGGCTAAAACCCCAATCAATGTGTTTTTTAATTGGTCGCAATGACACGAAGAAAAAAATGAAAGCTGCTGACTTTGGACCAAAAAAACAGTTTATCTAACATAATTAATAGAAGTCATGTTGGTAGCGGATTGGTATCCGAGGAAAAGAGAGAAAGTTGTATTTGATCCATATTTGGTAGCGGATTGGTTTCCGAGAAAGAGAGAGGAAGTTGTCCTTGAATTATATTGGTAGCGGAACGGTATCTGAGGAAGAGAGATCGAGTAAGTTGTCCTTCATCCATATTTGTAATCTTGTGGTTCCAGCACGGACTAAGTTTTTAAGGCAGTAATTATACATAATTATTGAGAAAATTCAAAACACCGCAAGGTATTTTCTACTTTTGACACGACATGCACAGCCCAACTCCAATCAAGCCCTCATCTAATCTATGCTAAACGGTTGGTAAAAACATTCTTTCAAAAGATGCATTTACTTCCACCTCCCATTCCGTATAAATTTTAACTACCTGCATTGTTTCAGCTTCCACATCACGTACACACCTACTTCCCTTAGAGGAATATGGGCATTTTGAGCTGGAGTTTTCTGAGAGTGGGGAATTCTCTTTAATATCAACTAACACAACCACAAAACTTGCTTCCATGATGTCACGCATTTGCTTCTCAAATATTGTGTTTGTTTCGTCCTTTTGGCAAAGTGACTCCTCTTGATCGTTATTCTCAATTGCGTTGACTTTTTGCATATCCTCTTTAAGGCAAAATTGAGCAACCTTCATGCATCCTCGAAATTATGCATGAACAACTACTACAATGACATTTGGTGTCTCGGGAAGCGAAATAGGGAAACAATGCCTGCAAAAAGAATTTGTATTTTATGTAAGTAAAATTATAAAAATGCTATGGAAGGTTTAACATTATTATTTTTTTAAAACAAGCGTACAAAAAAATGAATTACATAACCAGAAAAAAAGTGCTTTGTTTAAAGATGTTAATGGAAACCATTCCACTACATCCAAAAATCGATTCTACAACTTTAACGGATTTGCAGACTGACATAGAGTTATCTGCTCCATGCCTCCTAATCGCTGCATTAATTGAATTCTCTGATGGTGTAATAACTCCAGGGTTGGAGTGGTCTCGATCCCTGCAAATTCCTAACTCATCCGGATTTACCCACTCAAAGACAACACGTCTACCTTTGTTCTTAGGCCCGTGTGCGAGAGAATCGAAGTCCAACCGTTGAATAGCACTTGAACTCGCTCCATGAAGTACTCTTGGTGAGTCATAAGGTTTCCTAGGGGTTTTGAGAACATCAGCATACGTTCTCTTAACCCCAAGTCGGGGTTTATTAAATGCCACATTTAAATCACGTAAAAACCTTCGGGTGATACAAGAGGCTCGCTTTCTGTTTCTATATGGAGCTGGAATGGAGGTCGTGGTGTTGGCGGTCTTTGTGGGTGGGAATGGATTCTCGAAACCATTCAACATCACAACACATTGAACAGCAAAAGAGTTATTGAAAATTGCTCGTCCATTTGGACATTTCTAGAAAATAATATGGAAAATCACATTTAATTTTAAAAACATTCCGTCGAAAGTTAACCCGACGCTTTGGAGCGTCAAAAGTATCACATTACCCCGGCCAAAAACCCTGTCCAACATGCATAACTCACATAGGTCTTTAATAGTGGCATAACCGTGATTTCATCTGAAACACACATATCAGGTTGATTTCATAAATCTGCTGGAACTTTGCAGCTGTAATTGTGATTTCCCCAGTAAAAATTCTTATCAGAAATAATCTTCTGTTTGCAAAAGCTAAACTTTCTAGAAGTAAATGCTTGTTTTATGACATCTACCATAAGAGATTAAAAAAGCACTTTTCCGATCACCAAATACCAATGAAATTGTTTATGTAGATACAGACAGTGCTACTTTACAGACTTATTTTGATAAGATGCATGTAATGTTTTCCAGACATACTAACATGAAGACACATTACGGGTATCACTTGTTGAAAAATTGCTTCGCCATTCCCAAATTAACATACTTAATGCGGAAATTTCCCTTATGGAAGTTTCCCGATTACATTTTGAAGATTGACACATCTATCAAGGAAACTTTAGAACATTTATTTAATAAAGTATTTAATTTACAACTTGATTCAAACCAATGGACACAAGCATCGCTACCAATTAAATACGGAGGTATTGGAATCAGGAAAGTTAAGGATATTGCCTTATCAGCTTTCTTATCTTCAGCCTATGGTGTTACGGACCTTGTATCAAAGATTCTGAAGCTTCAACCCAGCGAGATAAGTATATCCCATTTAGATGAAGCTTTAGAAGATTGGTCTATTCTAAAGGAAAATATTTGTCCAGCCGTACCACACATCCAACGAAATTGGGATGAAATAAACGTACAATGAATAGTTAAAGATCTATCCTTTGATGACACAGTGGATTCGGCACGCTTCCTTGCCCTTCAAACTACTGAATCTGGAGCGTGGCTACAAGCAATCCCCTCACCAAACATTTCTTCAATAACCAAGAAATGCGTGTTGCAGTTGCACTAAGACTAGGATGTAATATTTGTCGACCACATGTTTGCCAATATAGAAGTGAAGTAGATGAGAACGGGTGAAATGGATTGAGCTGCACTAAATCAAGCGGAATTTTATGAATAAGATTTAAATGTAATGAATATTCTGTAGCTCATTTTATGTAATATAATTTATTTACAGCCTGGTGATGCAAATATTTTAACGCGAAACCGGTCGCAACGAATAAAGAGTTCACATTTGAAGTTCCACTAGCTGTCCATAATATATTATCATAACTAACTACAGCTATTTCACAATTTATCTTCGTTTTGTGGACTTCACGCATCTTTTGATCATTTGAACTCTTTAAATGGATAAAAACAGCTTTCCTGATGATGATTTTGACAAACAATTGTCACCAAGTCACAAACAGCAACAACAATGTCAGAGACAGCAAGTAGGAAGAGCAAAGGGTCTTATTCTGAAGTGCATGAAGAAAATAAGCGACAAAGATTTAACTTCACGACGGCGTTGCATTGGTAGTGAGACAGAAGCAAAAAAGTCAGTTATCAATGTGAAAGCCAATCTTCATATGCCAAATTTTCAAAAACTACCAGAACGGTGCCTTGTGAAAATGACTAATATTAAACAGAGTTGTGCACTACAAATACAAGGAGAAAGTTACATTGGAACTGAGTTTATTGAGGAACTACTCGTTATTAAATGTGCGCATTTGATCTCGGTAAATGTGAAAGAAAAGGTGGCTGAAGAGTTTCGGCAAACTAAAATTGTGAATCAGTTTTATGTTCACTGTATGAAAGCAACAGCTGAGTTTCTGAAACGATTCAAAATCAGAGACATAGATTGGGAAAAGTTTGAAAGCAAAGTTCGGCACACATCTCCACTCTGGAGAAAGAAAAACGCTCCTATTCCAACATCAAGAAACTTTTATGCCTCTGATATTATAAAACAATTTTATGGAAAACAAGAATCATTTTCACCTGCAACTGTGAAACAAGAATATGAATATGTTTCTCACAGATTCAAACACACCAGCAAACAAAATCATCACAATCAACACCAATCAACACAAAACGGTCAGCACTACTTCCAAAACCGACATCAATTTCCGAACCCTATTACAAATACTCGTCCCCCACCACCTCCTCCAAACCCAAAACCACAACGAAAATCCCAGCAAAATGAAAGCAACAATTCAGTTGTTCCACCATCATCATCGTCTTTATCAGCTCAACCACAAATTTCCAAGACTGTCAACTTGATTTTAAAACGAAACAGCTGACAAGCTGTCACTGAAGGAGAGGTAACCAGAAAACAAAGAAGATTTCATATCATTCCGAAGATTTTTCAATACGACAAAACACTCCCAAAGAAAACCAGAAAACTTTTACTCAGTTTACTTTCGTCTGTAAGTAATAATAACAATGTACATAATTTGAGCTCAGTTAGCGACATTCTAATCAGATTCAGGGCCTTGCTTATCTTAGGACTTAAATTCTGCATAACTAAGTCTCCAAATTTAACAATAATCAAAAAAGCAATCTCAGAAGCAATCAGAAAAATTTCATGGATAATTCAGTTCAAAGCCATGCCTCCAACCAATAATCAAGTTAGTAACTTTTTGATTCAGTGTAAAAAAGATTTTTGCAAGTTCACTAATAAAGTGGGACTGAATAGATTGATTGAGGAAGATATTTTCAATACACAAAAGCTTTTCGACGATGTCTTATCAAAACTCCAACGCTACAAGTCAAATGATCATGACTTTTTAAGCAAATTAATTTCTTAATTCCGTTCCTTTTGTAATGAAAATCATTTAATGGTAATTGAAGCAGATAAGAACGCTGGAATATGTATTGTTGACAAAAGCGATTATGAATGCGAAGTAATGAATCAGCTTAATAACTTAAATATATACAGACCTTCCTCTTGGGCACATTTTGATTATGCAATGCTGGAATTTAATGATAGAATGCGAAGGTTTAATAAAACAATCCAACTTGATTACAGATTTGTAAATTTTTCCTTTGAGGTAGAAATGCCAGCAATGTTTTAAATACTACTCAAAGTACATATACAATTCGAAAAGTTTCCAAAAGGCCGGCCAATTAGCAGTACTTGTAGAAAGCCAAACAAATATGCTTCAAGGTGGCTCGATAGCCTACTTAAGCCTTGCGTTAACGAAATTGAAGATGTGCTCATTGACACTCAGCATTTTCTCATTCTCCTTCAAAACATCAAATCAGACGCGAATAAAACATATGCACTAGTTACAATCGATATCGAATCCCTTTATCCATCTCTTTTGATTGCTGACTGCAAAAACATTGTTTAGCATCCTATTTGAGACATCGTCATGATAATGTGGATTTCGTTTTGAGTGAAATGCAAATATCAGAATTATTACCTTTAAGTTTAGATTATAGTTTTGTAGCATATGAAAAAGAAATATTTTTCCAGTTCTTTGGGATTGAGATGGGCAATGCAGCCTCAGTATCCATAGAAAATATCACGGTGTTTCATGAATTATGTCATTTGTTTAAACGCAAACCAGAGATTGAGGTCTTCAAAAGATTATTGGATGATATATTCCTTGTAATAGACATAAGTAATATTGAAAAATTGGATGTTTGGTTGAAAGACAACATAAGTACCTTAAATTTACCTTTGAATACAGCCTGAAGGATATAAATTTTCTAGATGTTAATGTAAAAATAGATAAAAACAAACTCCAGACAAATCTGTACATAAAGCCGATGTCCAAACATTTTTATCTGCATGCAGAGTCGGACCATCCTACTCACCTGAAGAATTCTTTGTTCTATTCTCAAGGACTGAGAATTGTGAGGATCTGTAGTGTTAATTCCAAGCGCGTTTTTCACTTAAAAGAACTATTCCATAAATTTACTAGTAGGGGATATAATACAGCCGTTTTATACCCAACTCTGCTCAAGCTTTTGTATTGCAACCGTAAAGTCACTCCTCGACCAGAGAAACAAATGCTAATGTCGCATCTCTCGATACACAATCCTGATATTTTGAATGAGTATATACAAACCTCTCACAACCCGTGTAAACATAGCATAAACAAAAGTGAGGTATTTCTGGTCTTTCCTTTCTATAAATGCATACCGTCATACAGTTTTTTAGTACGGGAATATATTCTCAATAACATGTATACACATTGTGTCTCAGTCGTATTTTGTCGCACACGAAATATAATAGAAATGATTAAACCGACGTAGAAAGTGCCATATTTTAACAAAATAATAACAAATTAATTTACAAATAACTCTATGGTAAGTCTCCTTCAGGGATACTATAGTTTATCTTTATCTTTATCATTATCAACAATATTTTATGAATAAGATTTAAATGTAATGAATATTCTGTCGCTCATTTTATGTAATATAATTTATTTACAGCCTGATATTTTAACGCGAAACCGGTCGCAACGAATAAAGAGCTCACATTTGAAGTTCCAATAGCTGTCCATAATTTTATTATCATAACGAACTACAGCTATTTCACAATGCATAAGCACACCCCGAGCCGTCGTTAAAGATGTAGTGCTGGGCCATCCAGAATCTTTCGAACTGGAAGGGAAAGGGAGCGCAGACCAAAGTGGCCAAGGAGACGTTCGGGTGGGCCCTCACAAGTACCCCTCGCGGCTGATTCAGCCGAAAACGTCATCCCGATGGAGACAACGAACCGCGCCACTCATGCTGTACTTCATTCAAATGAAGCCAGGGGAGAAAGTCGCCATCAGAAGCCATCACGACCCCTTCAGTAAGTTCCTCGCTTGAGGATGAAGTATTCACCACCGGAGGTTGCATTCCCTTTGCCCGGAGGAGAAGGAAGGCCACCGCTAGAACGATCACACGGAGGGTTGACATATTAAGAACGGAGAAACGAAAATTGTACTAAATCAACGAAAGAAGACTGTTGGTGATGTCGAAAATGACCGCATATTTATATGGTAATGGATCGTCATACGGCCCGATGACAACCCCATCTTCTCTCCGGAAATTCTGCAAGAATGGCAGAAATTCTGGAGATTTACCCTATGAAAGATTGTGCAGAGGAGAGAAATCATCTTTTTAGAAGATGTATAATCCTGAGAATGCACAGACAATTATGGCCAAGGAGCGGAAGGTATTCGCCAACACAGGAGCGGACGGACAACCCTATGAACCTGTTATTAGTGATACGCACCGTATCTAAAATAAGCACTTGAGGTCATATGAATAGGTTTAATAATGTTATGTATGCAGGTGTTCTTTTTACAACCCGGCTTCTATTGTCTACTAAGCCGGTCCTCCGTTTTCCGACATCATGCGCACACGCATGATGTTGATAGCAAGTAGGAAGTGTTAGTGTAATAAGTGTAGCATGTAGATTTCATGTGATGTGAGCAAGTTCACATCACCATAAAACTCTTGTAAGCTCCTCACTCGAGGAGCAGTATTGGATTAACATTCTATTAATAAATATCTCTCTGAAAACCACCACTCGTCCTCTGTCTTAGTTCACCAAATTATTCATTCATACATCAAGTCGCCCCATACTAATATAGGTTCGGTGACATAATTTGGTGACAGAGGTGGGATCCGTTACTACAACGGAGCGTAAACCTTTCCCTTTCATCCTTGGGTCTGGATATTGAGGTTGGTAGTTGACTTTACAAGTTTTTCCTTCCTTTTCCGGACTGTCCGAGAAAAGTTCTCCCTTCTTTCAATTTCCCGATTTTACTTTGTGGCTGCAGGGGTAGCTTGAGACACACTGACTTTTGGATGTCTATATTTAACCATGTCCTTTTAACATGTGAGACCCTTCGTACAGACAAGCTGTGCCAATCGATTTGTAGTTATATATTTTAATTCTAAGCTAAGTTTACCACTTAAATAGTTATGTAAGAATAATTTAAAGTCGACGTTGGTCGCTTGGCTGTGAGACCTTACTTCTTTTGACAGTACTGGTGGGCTAAAACCCCTAGTCGAGTTCATTAGGGTTTGGAAAACTACCATTATGACCATTGTTACCTCAGTTTTGACTTCTTACTTCCTTGACAGTGCTTTGGGGAATACCCATTGCCGAGTTCATAGTTGTTTGGAAAAAATCTGTCGTGACGTAATATTTAAGGGTTACTTTGAGAGGAGAAATCCTCTGCTAGCACTTAAGATTAGTTTTATGGCTTTACAACCTGACCACAAAAGCTTCAAGGGAAACCTTTAAGTGTTGGTCGGCATAAAATAAGTTGGGAATTTTTCCCGTTTTAGTAAATAAGGCTTTACTTTACTCCTTACTTATAAGTAAGCTAAGGCTTGGGTAGCCCAAACGCCGCACCAGATGAGTGTCATTGACATACCTGGTGTAGCAGGGTTACTGGGTTATTTATAAACTAGAAATAGATAGAAATATAAGAGTTGGTACTCTAAAACCAACGAAAGGGTATACATATCAGTATAGCTTTGGTACGAGGGAACTTTCTCACTATTCCTTACTTTAGTCTTCTCAATTCCTACATTTACACCTGACAAGTACGTTCAAAGGCAGATCTCAAAACGCCCCTAAAAGCCCAATTTTTGTGAACCATGATAAAGTACCTCCTGCTATTTATTATTATTTTACTCTTACTTTTCATTATCCATCACACTATTGATTCTTACACTACAAAGTTAGGTATTTTTGGTGTCACTACCGTAATACAGAGCTGGTTAACAAACTTCTTAGACATTCATTGTTTAATATTGTGATTTGGTACTGTTCCTTCGTCTTCTTCTTATGCATATGGATCATAATAATAATGAGATTAAAACTTTACAACCCTTGCTACCCGGGGTTAAAATAGTTCCGTAACCTGGCCAGGGCTAGTTGGGACTTCGTTAGCCGAATATACGGCGTTCGTGAACTCCAAATGAGTTATAGTAGCTTGCGAATTTATTGCACTGTGTGCCAATTGAAAACTAAATAAATTAGCGCGCGCGCATCTTTAATTAATTAGAGGTAGCACCCACTAGTTAAACCGGAATTTATTGAATTAAAGCAAGCCAAATAAATTGAAAATGACCTCATGGTCTGGAGAGGAAGATGAGGATGTAGACAGAGATGTCTTACGTCGAGAAGAAGAGGACGAAGTAAAAAATGTTTCTTCCAAGGGATTTCATTCCTTCTGCTAGTTCTACTCATATAGTAGATAGGCAGCCATTCGTTACAAATGCCGGGCAAACTTTAATTAGAACCGGCAGTTCCTCGGTCAGGTCCTCAAATTTGCAAGATAATATTAAGACTCCATACTCCGATCATCGCATGCATCCATACAATCTGCGCGCATTCCTGCCACAAGGGTGAATTGGGGAGACTGCCAGTTTTCAGGGATATAGGCACCCTGAATTTCCTTCTGAAATAAAACCACAATAATCAAGTTAAGTCCCGGCAGCTAAAGTCCCGATTTCGGACGTCAATGTAACTCAAGATAGAGGAACTAGTCCTATTCACACAAGCCCGCCGTAATATGCATTTCCTACATCTGACACGGTCCCTCGAGGACCACAAACTCACCACTCTATTTTTAATGCAACTAGTTATGCTAACAGCCAAACTTGTCTCAAAACCATTGCCTTTTGATTCTGGAGTCCCTAAAGCTGACCAGAGGCTTTTATGCAGAACTTTGAAGTCGCTGCAGCAGCAAATAATTGGGATGATGAGTATAACTACAACAATTTCCAACTTTTATGGTCATAAATCATCCATTTGGTATAAGGATTTGGAGAATGAAAGGAACGTCTTAATAATCCTCCATTTACTTGGGATGCTCTTAAAAGAGAGTTTTTGTCTAGCTACTGAAACTCGTAGGCAGTTTCAATCATTTGCTCTACGCCATAAAAGGCAGCGAAGAGATGAATCATGTGCCTTTGCAATTGCAATTAATAATATATGTACTAGCATAAATCCCTCAATGAGTGATGAGGAACGGATTAATCATATATTACCTAAGTTGCTTGACGAGAATAGGTTGCTAGTAATGATGCAGAACCCGAGCACAGTTAAAGAATTATACAAAGTACTTTATTGATGAAGGGCGAGCATACTTAAAATTCTTTCATGAACAAGAGAATGAGGATAATGTCATGTTGTTGCAAGTACCTGAGCGCCCGTATGAAGAAGAGAAAAAGGTTTCTTCTGAAAAGGCAAAATCAAGACGGATGATCATTTGCAAGCAATAGTTGAAAGCTCAATAAACTGGAAGTTTATTGCAGCAATAAACGTCGTTTCCCTGACCGGAGACCTATTAGTCAAGCTTACACGTTTCCTACACAACCACAATCTGGTCCTCGTAATTATTACAATCGGCACGTTACTCATCTGGAAATTATCAAATAATAGGCAAAGTAATATTCGCTATCCGAATTCTAACTATTCATATCGTCAACCCTACACTGAACGGATTCCAGAATAGGCTTCGGGTTATAATCAGGCGCCACGTAATAACAACTATCGGGACAATAGGAATTTCAGTAATAATACTCCAAATCGTAGCAGAGAGTCATCACCAGCTCGTCAGGAAAACCGTTAGTCGGAGTTGTTAAAAACGCTAAACCTGAATCTACTAGTTTTCACTAAATTCGCGTGCCCACGTTCCAGTAATAAGTACAGTTTTTGCAACTATTAATAAGCAAGTAGTAGAGCTAATTTTAGACTCTGGGGCATCAGTATCCTGCATAAATGATGACGTTGCTAAAGGTTTAGTCTCCCAAGCCGTCTCGTCCCCCATAAGCCTACTAGGGTTGAACAAAAGCCATTTCCATTGCACAAAAAAGTGTACACTGACATCTTCATTCATGGTATTAGGCTGCGTTGTAAATTTTACGTTTTCCCCCAGTCACCATTCAAAGCATTAATGGGAAATGATAACATGAGGGAGCATGGCATTGTTCTCGATTTCAGTACCCAAACAGCGAGAATAGGTAAACAGATAGTGTTGCCTTTCATACGCAAAGTGCCGGCATATTTAACAACAATAGAAATCGAAAGCACAAAAGAACCGCTTTCAATAATATCGACCGAAACTGTGACAATACCACCAAAGTCCGATTGTAAAATAAAGATATGTATGCCTGACATTACGCAACCCGTTACGTTTGGTTACCCATCATCAAAAGAGCCAGGGTTGTCATTACCAACTACGTAATACCTTCGATGGTCCCTCATGCACGCTCCTAAATTTATCCCATAAACATATCACTATTCGTGACAAGCAAAACTATTAACATCAGTCCCTTCTGAGGTAAAAAATAGAGCATAATATACCTATATATTTCATTTCAACGGAGCAAGCTGAAAAGCTAGTCAATAAGGAACTTAAACCCATCGAGCGACAAAAAGTCTTGGATCTCATTAATGTTCTCTCACATTTTTCATTCTCCGCATGAGCCTTTGACAGCAGCAAATGTCGAAGTACCTCCGATTGAATTAAAGCCCGGAGTCGTACCAATAAAACACCGTCCACACAGATGTTCACAATGGGAACGAGATGAAATTGATAAGCATATAGATCAGCTTATGGAGCAAGATATGTAACGGATAAATTAGATTCACCATGGAGTAGTCCTATTGTTTGCGTTCCAAGTGGTCATAAAAACCCGGATGGAAAGCCAACAGCGCGCATTTGTGCAGACTTTAGGGCATTAAATCAAGCATCCGTTAGAAGCTCTTACCCGCTTCCTAATCCGGAGACTATAATTGATGAATTACGAGGGTATAGATATATTTCATTAGTTGACGGCTCAAAAGGATTTTGGCAGCTGCGTCTGTGTCTAGAGGACCAGAAAAATGCGCTATAGTATCACATAATAGGGTCGTGTATTATAAACGCCTTCCCTTTGGACTGGCTACAGCTCCTCTCATTTTCCAAAAGTCCATGAGTAAGATTTTCAGGGACCAGATAGAAAATGGGATATGTCTGATATACATTGACGATATTATTGTTAAGGCTCGGAATTTCGAGGACCATTTAGTTCATTTAAGAGAAATATTTGTCGTTGCTGAGAAAGCTAATTTTAAGTTTAGCGCTACAAAGTGTTTATTTGCGAGAACGAAGCTAACTGTTTTAGGCCATGTGTAAGTGAAAACGGTATTGAGGTAGTTCCCAGTAAGGTAGAAAGTGTAGCGTTACCGATTCCTAAAACTGTCAAAGAGCTACAGCATTTTCTTGGTCTTGTAAATTATTACCGGAAGTTCATCCCTAATTTTGCAAGCGTTAGTAGGCCATTAACTAAATTAATTCATAAGAATAGCATACTAGAATGGACTAGCGAATGCCAAGATTCCTTTGATGCTCTGAAAAAGGCTTTGACCACTGCTCCGATACTTGCACATTATAACCCTCATTTACCATTGCATTTGCATTGCGATGCCTCTCATGACGCTGTGGGTTGTATTTTATTACAAAGCCATGGGGATTGTGAGAGAGTAATCGCTTATGCAAGCAAAACCTTTAATCCCTCACAACTTAATTACAGCACCGTTGAGAAGGAATTTTATGCCGTCTTTTTTGCTGTGAAACATTTTCATTGTTATTGTTATGGCCGAGAAGTCATTGTTCACACAGACCATAAACCATTATCAGCCGCTGGGTTTAGTAAGAAAATATCTGTAAATAGAAGGATAGCTAGATGGGCTCTCGACCTATCTGAATATAATCTGGTATACCATTATAAGAAAGGTAGTCAGAACACTAGAGCTGATGCTCTATCGCGGTTACCGGCTGTAGGAGTAGGAAAGGATCCAGACGAGAATGAATGGCCAGAACCCATATTGTTTACAATTCCCTTCAGTATATCTAACCTACAACAAAACGATAAAGTGCTAGCCAAAATCATGGAGGATTGTAAAACCCAAACCAATAATGAGATAGGAAAAGGAAAGTATATCATAAAATCAGATATATTGTACAATACCAAGGCCGGATACCCTAGATTAGTTATACCTAAGCTTCTACAAAAGGATGTAATACATGCTATGCATTCGACGTGTTCGCCGGCCATCGTGGGTTTGAAAGTACTCTGAGTAGAATTACGAGCAAGTACTACTGGAAGGGTGTAAAAGCGGATACTTGGCGAGCAGTAAGAGAGTGTGAGCAATGCCAAGTATATAAACGACCCATACGACCGCAGCAAGGGTTGATGGGTTCGACACCGCTAAAGCAAATCCCTTTCTACTGCATACAGCTAGACTTCTTGGGACCTCTTAATCCCCCAAGTCATGATAACAAAAGGCACATTATAGCCGCTACTTGTTTATTCTCAAAGTACATAGAAATGAGAGCCACCGAAACCCAACAAGTCAAAGATGTGGTTACCTTTTTGCTCAATGATATTATAGGCAATCATGGTCCCCTAATCTCTCATTCTTTCCGATAGGGGAACAAGCTTTATGGCAGAAGTCGTAAAAGAATTATTGAATGCTCTTCAAATACAAAAGAAGGAAACGACAGCATATAATCCAGAGCGAATGGGGGAATTGAACGCTACAACTCCGTCATTTTATCTATTATGAGAGTATATTTAGCTAAAGTTGATCATAATCGCTGGAGCGACTTGATTCCACTCATCAAATACATCATTAATACTAATAAGCACCAAAGTTCTAAGCTTTCTCCTTTTGAGATCGTTTATGGCCGGAAAGGTGCTAGTAGCATTGACTACCACTTGGGGCAATTAGATCTATCGCCCAGGCTACAGCAACTTAAAGAATTGCCTAAAATAAAAGCTACGGTAAAGATTCAGTTAGATAAGGTCAGACAAGATATGAAACGTCGATATGATGCAAATAAGGGAACCTATGATACTCATCAATCGACCGGCTTTAGTATCAGACACGTCTAAAAAAATTATTACGGAAATGGTTTGGCCCCGCAGTTGTTACGGGTAAAATATCTGATATTACTTATGAAATTCAATTCGCGAATCGGTAAAAAAGAAACTATTCACTGCCGCAGGATGCGACCATTTCATAGTCCCACGTTAAATTTTGATGGGTCTCTTTTTGTCTCCTTTTATTTTATACGATGGAGTTGACATTGAACTCTCCCTTTAAAGCCATTTCAAAAGGCCATTAATATTTCTCCAATACTGCAGGACATTGTAGCAAAGTTGTTAAGTGAAGTGCAACGAAATCTAGAGTACTGTTATCCAGATATCAAGCCAGTCAGTCTTGTTTGGGCTTTGGCCGAGACAATGAAGTGTCATTCAGCCTTTCCAGCAGTAATCAAAGCCTTTGAGAAGTTAAGTTAACCAATTCAATTCAGATCCTCTCAACATGAACCGATTTATGGCGAGCTCACCTATTTCCCTTTACCTTCAGACAATTTATAAAGTTTCACCTTTTTGAACAATAGTGACTTCACACTTAAGTGTAAAAATCTGCTGTCATAAAATAATTTATCCATCGGAATTGTGTGATTACCTCCTTTACAATGGAAGCAAAACTTTTAGGCAGAGAGAATTTTGGGTTAGTTTGTAGAGATCCAGACGACCCTGAATGGTACTGGGTCTTACATGTTGTCCCCAGAGGAATATTATTACAATACAATCATCCCCCTTAGCCCGTCTAAATTTAGACGGGAAAACTTAATCAACCAGGGATTTATTTTCTGCGCAGCCCTTGCATACCTTACATGTGAGGATATTTGCCGGAATTAGACTTTTTGGTACATTTGTAAATGGCATCTTTACTAAATAACCATGGCTTTGTCACTATTCAGCATTATATACTAGTCAAATGCCAGTATCTCTATACCTGGAGACTTACATGCTTGGGTTTGATTTACAACACATAGGGCCTTCCCTGTATTTCAGTGCGAGCTAGTGAAGCACTTCCCTAACTTTTTCTGTGTACCACTATGTACGCATTTACGCAGTTACGTTATTGGAGGACTACATTGGGAGACCTAAAGCATCTCGATGATAAGGTTGACAGTAAGAACGATCAGGAGTTGAATTCCACAACAATATCTGCTTGATCTGTTTGGTCCTCTCCCATTTCAACTTCAACTTTCAGATCGTGAACATCATCATGATTCGTACAAAAATTAAATATTTGCCCACGCCTGGTCCTCTAAATATTAAACTTCAGCACTATAGTTTGAGAGTCAAAGTGAATAGTAATAAACTCGACTTCTCCTTTGAAATTCCATGGTAAAAAAGGCAGCTCTTCTGGCCAATGAAACATTGGCACGACCTTTAACTATTGCCGCATCAGCAACAAAGGAAACACTACGGCTCAGACTTTAATAAACACTTTTCCTGACGATTTACGTTACTTAGTGAACTCCGGTTGTGATTTGTTCCTCATACGGTTCAAAAATACTAAGAAGAACCAGGTTAATGAGTATAAGCAAATGATACAAGTTCTAGAGGACCATCCCGCCTTAAAAAAGAAGTTGAAAAGTTAAGGGCTCATTATTTCTTGCTGATTTCTTAATAGCCGCAGCAGACTCCGATTAGCGGGAAAGAGCTCGACTAGCTGCAAACAGTTTTCATCTTGTTTTGCCTAAAGATGATAAAACGGCAGAGGTTATGATCCTGTTAACATACCCAGTTCAGCACTCACTTAGTGTTTTTCGGTACTCTTTACGAATTCAGGTTCCTGATAATGAGAATTAACAACGTGAAGAACTTGTTCGCCTTGCTTCCGATGTACGACAGTTGTGGCAAGATGCTATCTTGCCGGTATGCTTTTCGTGACATTATTCCAAATAAACAATTATTTTATATGCATCTCTTCAAACTTAGTGCTCCTGCATGAGAGTGGCTGCCGAATCGTTTTGGTGCAGTACCCAAATACTCAGAAAAAGAAACTACTCTCCAGTATTTGCAGTTTATTATGAAAAAGTTCATAATGCAAAATAATGCAGGGCCTTCGAACTCATTATGTGAATTTTGACATCCGCTATTACTGCATTTACGGGCAATTAAACTCTGTGTTAGTTTTACCTACTAGCTAAACCAGACAACGTGATCGACAACGCATGAAGCAGCTACGGGATAATATGCGAAGGCTCGTTTTGGCCTGTTGTTTATTTTACTTGCTACTTTCTTCTGGAGCTTGTTCGCCCCTATTCCACTCGCACACGACCTGAACCTATAATGACGAATGAAAGATGATGCAAATAGATATAAACTCACAAGCAATAGATAGTAAGTATAAGTAAATTAGCGCTACGATGGAGGTGGCTCATACTCAAAGTTAGACATGGATCATTCAGAATATATTATCAATCATTATTATATCTCAAACATATTATAAATTGTCGTGCATCACTTCAAAATATGTGCATTATGGTTTTAAATCCCAGCTCAACCTAGAAAAAAGCAAATGTAAAACCATAGACACTGGATCAACTAGAGCTTTTACTGATGGTGGATGGATATACCAGGACTTGGTGGCGGAGGGATACGCCACATTACTTCCCGTGAAAACTGTTTAGTATGAGTTTGCTACTTTATGAAGAGATTCACTGAGAGTGTACTCTTTTGGGTGAATGGAGATTGCGTTAACGCCTAGACGAAATGGGAGTGGAACGTGAGGAGAGTTTGAACGTATACAAAATGTGGTGTGAAATACTTTTTGGTAGGCCACGGGGAGGTCTTTGCTTATAAGGTTATAGAGATGCCTCACAGCAATGATGATCAATTCGGAATGCACACTCTCGGTAATCATAGGCCCCGAGCCTGAACGAGGCCGAAATAGGAGAGCAGATAGCCATAGGTTGGATAGCTTCGGAGCTATCAGATACCGACCACAAGGAACCACGGACCCCAATGAACTTGAGCACGCGTAAAAAGTTTTAGTAACTAATATCTACCTAATTAGCAGCCTGCTCCAGCTTGTGGATACTCACTATATAAACTGCTATACTTATCGACACGCTAGGGCTAAATGGCGAGGAAAAGGGGCGCGCTGAAACCAACTCATCATGGGATCAGTTTCAACAAACATAACTCAATAAACACGCCAAAAAAGTATACTTACCTCAAGTATATGGTAAACATTATGAATCATTTCAAACAAAAAACACACGTCCCAATTAAATGTTAGAGTCCTCACATTTAGTTTGATTTACTTTAAGAGGTGGCAAAATCATTATGTAGGACGCAGAAAGCTGAGGACGAGTAGGAGCACTCGAACATTACCGTGACTTACGCATCTTTTTAGGTCCGCGATATAACAAGTACGGAACATGGACATCATGAGAGTTTGTACGTTGATAAGGTTAATCTAAGGGACAGTGTGGGCCGAGTGTGGTGGAATTCTTGACTGGATGGTATGATCCGGTGAGTCAGAGTTATGGCGCTTATCACTGCTAACCCAAAGCAGAACGAGAGACAGGCACATCTCTAGCCAGTATGCTAGCTAGAGAGTTGATTGAGGAGCAATGTTAAGATGCGATAGAAGACGACACACAGGAGAGCGAGCGCAGCTGGCTGCCCAGCCCAAAGCAGGCAATTCTAACAGTCCTATCTGGGTCGCACGTCAGTCTTGAGATTTACCGCTCGAGCGTCATATTATGCCCGAGCGAAGCTCGAATAAACGCCTGTAGAGTAGTTTTTTACACGAATTTAAAATCTTACAACAAAACTCGCCAAGTCGCTACGAAGCCGAAGGCTTCATACACACCACTTTAGCTTTACAAATTGCCTACTGTTCCCCCACACTTTTACTGAAGGAGCTCCGTGCAGGGCACTCACAGACGGACTCGTAAATTTAGCTATTTTTCATTCCCTCGGAGGTCCGCCGGCCCAGGCAGAGGGCTCCGGAAGCGGGGGGTATCGCTGGCTTTGATCTGCGGGTAGGTGGCTTACCTCACATGCGAGGCGCCGTGTTACCCGCGCACTGGAGAAGAGACGTCAGAGGTGGAGAGGAGGCAGGAGGAGCCAGAGGAGACGCCCCTGGAAAATGAAAAAAAAGAGAGAAAAAAAAACACAAAAAACAAAACCCTGCACAGGCAAATGACCAAAAAAAAAAACCCCTCTACTGGATACAGGCGCCTTTACGGCCTTAACCGGGAGGAAGAAGTGGGGCACGCCGGGAGGTGTGTATTGGACAGAGTAGTGAGATTGTCGTGTGTGCACTGAAGCCCCACCTTGGGATGATCTTACGCATCACCTCCCCCATGACGGTGAAAAGCAGGTTAATGTCGGTTGAATTAAGACGCGGATCGGATTTGGGCAAACAGTGCATTTTAAACCAGAGAGTTTCAATTTAGAGTCAGAACGCTAGTTTGAAACATGAAAAGTAACGTGTAGGAACTGTCCCCTGAGATCTTGACCCTGACGGAATCGGCCATTTGGAAAATACTGGCTGCAGCCGTCGTTATCCTTCAATTCCTACTAAATCAAATGCATTGTGTGGAGGGACCGCAACAGTATAATAGTTAAGTGGCAACTTTAACTGCAGAGCTGAGTATGAGAGGTGAGCTCAGAATAACATTATACTGTGAGATTGGATATGCATCAGAATTTAAGGTACCGCCGTTAAGTCTTAATTTTTGGTTTTTCTTCAATTCAAGCGTTCTACTGGGACTGGGCGTGGAGGTTCGACAGTACCGTCAGAACAACCACTCGAGTTATTTACCCCGACTAGGACCGACGCCCGGGGGCACCGACCGACGCATGGACGGGGGGATTTCTCCGTAGGCCATGCCGTGAGCCTCTGGCGGCGAGAGAGCATCGAATACAATATTGGAGGTGCCCCGAAGCCTCGGCCCTCGCGGTACGCCTCTTCCACGCAAACGACGCACGGGAGTTCAGATCATTAGAGATCATGGACTGGCCTGGTGCTAGGGCATCGGGTTCGGGTACATATGCGCTGCACGGCGCCACCGCGCTCGC
>LJIJ01001061.1:0-58885 GCA_001718145.1 Orchesella cincta
TTTCGTCGGTGCGAGCGAAAATCGTTTTATTCTTTCCTTCACAAACGAAGGCTTTGAAAACACTTTTTTTAATCTTTTCTTATTCAGCAAAATCCAACCATCACTTTGACGTCTGATTGTTGGCGTACATTATATTTCAACAGCCGACCGACCAAAAACACAGCGGAGGCCGTCCGATTATTTTTTGGGAACTCACAGCAATGTCAGCCGTAAAGTATCGAATAAAATCCTCAAAAAAAATATTATATATTTACAGGAGATGAGTAAAATGAATCGCTGCTGGTTCGAGCGTATTTGACGATAACTAATACCTTCACAACAAGAGCTTCAATCTGATATATGTCTAGCGCCATACTCGTATAATACTTTTTCCATTGCGCACTTGTTACTCTCTCCAAATAAACTTTCTCGACTCCTCTTAAGCCGAGGATGAGGAAATGATGGCAGCGATGACAACCAAACGAAACAGCCATATAATGGCAAGTCACTGACTCACTCACACCCGTCAGAAATTGAGAGGCCGGTGGCTTTTCCCCTTTTGTTCCTCACGAGTAATATTGTGTGTGATTTGTTGTAGCATAATTGGCCGCTACATGCTGTCCTTGTGTTTTATCTATCTAAAGAAAGCGAAAGAAAAAGAAAGGGCAATGGTTGAAATGCTGCTGCTTCTACATAACTTAAAGTCATTGTTCGATGAAAGTCTAGACATGTAAGCAGTTCCGCACCAACAAATTCCAGTGAACAACGAGAAAGAATAATAACTTGCGTAAAGAAAATAGACTAAATACACGTGGGAGGGGAGGGGCATGTGTCAGTACCGACTTCCAAAAATTATTACAGGAAAGGTGAGAGGCAGAATGATGATAATGGGAAATCAAGGGACAGGGAATGCTGCCCGAACTAAGAAACACCAAATACTTTCCTCCAACAATTTTCAATACAATGAAAGCAAGTGAGGAAAAGTTAGTGTAATTACATAATTGGTCGATTGGAAAAGTGGGAGCAGAGCAGTAGGGCGTAATAAGACTTTATTATAGGAAGGGTTGCACAAAGACGAGATTACATAATGTAATATATTCAACGCCTCGTTGTTTTATATTATATGGTAGTAATGTATCAATAAAGTTTAAAATTCAATTCATGTAGTGAGAGACCTCCAATTTCCTTTCTGTTTTTTCGTAAGCGCCACACACACCAACGTCAGCTTCAGTTACAGACAGACACAGGCTTTTACTTGGAAAGAAGGATGTAATGGCAAAGATAAAGAAGAAGAAAAACCTTTGGCAGTTCAAAAATATGGTTGAAACAAAGAACAAGGTAACAAAGCAATAAAACAGACGAAAGGACCGTGTTTTCTGTATGGGGTGAGTGAAGTGCACCCAATGCATTTTGTTTCTATATATGTATATAGCTTTGGCAGCACTAAATCTTTCTGTCCTTTTATTTTATTCAACGTCTGATTCTTGCCCGCCCGCTTTCTCTTCTTCCGTGTAATACCCTATTGTCCATTGAGATACTTAAAGTATGTGTTTTATATTGTAGAATCTACGATTGATTATATCTTTGTTCACCATCCGATAAAGAATGAAAACAAAATGAAGAGTAAATACATTTAGAAGTTGTGTATACCTTGGTGATGTAGCTCTGCATATTTATATGGATAGTTGCCTCTAAGTCCGTCGTTGAATCACGAGATAAGATACACATAAAAGAACTTCATATATAGAAGAGTTTGTTGAGTGAGAAGAACATACACACCATGCACACAATGAAGGAGAAAATACAACAGTTTCTATTTCCCCTTTTTTGTTCTCCTCACACCAAACTGCTCTAAACCTTCGAGGCCAGACTGATTTCAGACCTCTACCAAAAACTTGGTTAATGTTCAGGTGAATACGGAAGTCTAAAAGTATCCGTGCACTCTCCTGTATTTGCACAAAGGCTGAAGCAACGTAGGCAAACAAAAGCAAAACCTAAAAGTTTTGCAATATTCATATTAATCTTTGCTTTCCCTATGGCTGGAAACGTATCTCCTACACACACTCACTCCGTATGTAGTTTCCCCCAAACGAAGATATAGCGTGTAAAGTGTAAAGGTAAACAGGGAAACAAATCTACGGGCCGGAATGACTTTTTCCGTGCCCTTTCCATCCACCAGCTTTTCTCACTGACGACACTGAGAAAATATTAAACCAGTCTCATTCTGATTAGAGAGACAGGGTTAGTTATAAGTAGGATTTCATACGCTCTCGCTAACTGTATAACTTTGTCAAAACCTTTTATGAAGGAGAGCAATAGTATAAATTTAAAACAGTTCGGGCCTCTGGCTAACTGCTAATACAACAGCCGCCGAGGAGCTCCACTACAACACTGACTGTCACACTCCCATTAAAGGCGTAATATGCTTCTTTTACTTTTTGCAATAACACATCTCACTTTCACAACACCACTATATAGTCACAGCACGAGGCATAAGAAATAAACAGAAGGGGAAATCAAGGAAGAAAAAGACAATGGGAAACGAGAGAAAAGAGCTCTTAAGCCATGGCTGTCAAATTCGCAGTCAAATTACTTCGCCTTTACTGTCCTTCGTTTTCCTACCTACGACAACTTCCCATTCCTATTACTTTACACAAACACGACGACCAAAATATATTTGAGCTCAACCTTTACTTACTTTTACCGTCTGTAGATTGTGTGGATGGGAGGCGATTACGGAGTGCATTCCGATAATAGGATAATGCCCGGGTTACATTTTCTACGTGGAGACGAACAACCGCACGACTCTGGAGTAATTCAATGATATTCCAGGGAAATCCAAAAAGCCAGAAATTAGTCATTGAAATGGAACGGATGTATGGACGTTCCCGTTTATTATGATTTTGGTGATGTGTATACTTTCTCTTCTGTCTTTGGGAAAGTCAAACTTGGTTTCTTTTATCTGCCACCGAATAATGGAAGCAAACAAGACCTTCGAAACTATTCCCATTAACGGAAAGATACGTAGAAACCTCAAGTTCTTTGCATACCGTAAACTGTTTACCGTGTTTGTTCCGTATCTTCCAAATGCCATATATATTACCTTTTAGTAAGAAGAGTTTAATCAAATTTGTTGGCAGAATAAAGGAAACCAAGTTTGACTTTCCCCAAAGAAAGAAGAGAAAGTATACACATCACAAAATAATAATAACGGAACGTCCATCCATCCGTTCCATTTCAATGACTAATTTTTCTGGTTTTTGGATTCGAATATCATTGAATTACTCAGAGTCGTGCGGTTGTTCGTCTCCACGTAGAAAATGTAACCCGGGGCATTATCCTATTATCGGAATGCACTCCGTAATCGCCTCCCATCCACACAATCTACAAGACGGTAAAAGTAAGTAAAGGTTGAGCTCAAATATATTTTGGTCGTGTTTGTGTAAAAGTAATAGGATGGGGAAGTATGTCGTAAGGTAGGAAAACGAAGGAACAGTAAAGGCGAAGATAATTTGACTGCGAATTGACAGCATGGCTTAAGAGCTCTTTTCTCTCGTTTCCCATTGTCTTTTTCTTCCTTGATTTTCCCCTTCTGTTTATTTCTTATGCCTCGTGTGTGACTATATAGTGTGTTGTGAAAGTGAGTGTGTTATTGCAAAAGTAAAAGGAGCATATACGCCTTTAATGGGAGTGTGACAGTCAGTGTTGTAGTGGAGCTCCTGGCGGCTGTTTGTATTAGCAGTTAGCAGAGCCCGAACTGTTTTTAAATTTTATACTATTGCTCTCCTTCCATAAAAGGTTTTTGACAAAGTTATACAGTTAGCGAGAGCGTAGGAAATCCTACTTATAACTAACCCTGTCTCTCTAAGTCAGAATGAGACTGGTTTTAATATTTTCTCAGTTGTGTCAGTGAGAAAGCTGGTGGATGGAAAGGGCACGGAAAAAGTCATTCCGGCCGTAGATTTTGTTTCCCTGTTTACCTTTACACTTTACACGCTATATCTTCGTTTGGGGGAAACTACATACGGAGTGAGTGTGTAGGAGATACGTTTCCAGCCATAGTGGGAAGCAAAGATTAATATGAATATGCAAAACTTTTAGGTTTTGCTGTTTGTTTGCTACGTTGGCTTCAGCTCTTTGTGAAATACAGGAGAGTGCACGGGATACTTTTAGACTGTCCGTATTCACCTGAAACATTAACCAAGTTTTTGGTAGAGTCTGAAATCAGTCTGGCCTCGAAGGTTTAGAGCAGTTTGGTGTGAGGAGAACAAAAAAGGGGAAATAGAAACTTTTGTATTTTCTCCTTCATTGTGTGCATGTGTGTGTATGTTCTTCTTTGCACTCAACAACTCTTCTATATATGAAGTTCTATCTATGTGTATCTTATCTCGTGATTCACGGACGGACTTAGGCAACTATCCATATAAATATGCAGAGCTACATCACCAGGTATACAACTTTCTAAATGTATTTACTCTTCATTTTGTTTTCATTCTTTATCGGATGGTGAACAAAGATATAATCAATCGTAGATTCTACAATATAAAACACATACTTTAAGTATCTCAATGGACAATAGGGTATTACACGGAAGAAAGAGAAAGCGGGGGCAAGAATCAGACCGTTGAATAAAATAAAAGGACAGAAAGATTTAGTGCTGCCAAAGCTATATACATATATAGAAAAACAAAATGCATTGGTGCACTCACTCACCCATACAGAAAACACGGGATCCTCGTCTGTTTTATACTTTGTTACCTTGTTTTTGTTTCAACCAATTTTGAACTGCAAAGGTTTTCTTCTTCTTTATCTTTGCATTACATCCTTCTTCCAAGTAAAAAGCTGTGTCTGTCTGTAACTGAGCTGACTGGTGTGTGTGGCGGTTACGAAAAACAGAAAAGGAAATTGAAGGTCTCTCAACTACATGAATTGAATTTAAACTTATTGATACATTACATACATAAATATAAACAACGAGGGTGAAATATATTACATTATGTAATCTCTTCTTTGTGCAACCTTCCTATAAATAAAGTCTTATTACACCTACTGCTTGCTCCACTTTCCAATCACCAAATATGTAAAGTTAACTAACTTTCCATACCTATCTTTGTTTCTTGTATTGAAAATGTTGAGAGAAAGTGTGTTTTCTAGTTCGGCAGCATTCCTGTCCTGAAGTTCACATTATCATCATTCTTCTTTCACCTTTCCTGTAATATTTTTGGAAGTCGGTACTTACACATCCCCTCCCTCCCACGTGTATTTATTATTTTCTTACAAATATATTTTTCTCTTTGTTTCACTGGAATTGTTTGGTGGGACTGTTACATGTCTAACTTTATGAACAATGACTTTAAGTTATGTAGAAGCAGCAGCAGCATTCAACCATTGCTTTCTTTTTCTTTCGCTTCTTTAGATAGATAAACACAAGACAGCATGTAGGCCACGCTTATGTATAACAAATACACAAATATACTCGAGGAACAAAGGGAAACCACCTCTTCTCAATTTCTGACGGGTGAAGTGAGTGACTTGCCATAATGGTTTTCGTTTTTTGTTCATCCTGCCATCATTTCTCATCCTCGCTTAGAGGAGTCAAGAAAGTTTTATTTGAGAGATAAAAATGGAATGGAAAAATATTATAGAAAGTATGCCTAGACATATATCAGATAGAGCTTTGTTTAGTATTGTTTCGTCAATACGTCGAGCCAGAAGCGATCATTTTACTCACCATTTAAATATATATATTTTTGAGATTTTAGATACTTACGGCTGATTGTGTGAGTCCCAAAAAAATCGGGGTGTTTGGTCGGTCGGTGTGAAATATATGTACGCCAACAATCAGACGTCAAAGTGATGTTGGATTTTGACTGAAATAAAGAAAAGATAAAAAAAGTGTTTCAAAGCCTTCGTTTGTGAAAGGAAAGAATAAAACGATTTTCCTGCACGACGACGAGCCTGATTCTTGATTACCTTTTTAGTTTTATTTACACTTGCAAATATTTCACGCTTTCTCTTTGGTACTGCATTCAATTCGTATTACAACAGATGGTGATTTTTATACTTGTATATTTCTATGCGTAGGCCTATCTATGTATATTATTTGGGTTTTCAAACCTTTTTTCCATGTTGGATTTAGAAATGCCTCAATTTCCGGAATTGGAATGGCGAAACGAGGACAACGTTGTCGGGGACGGTGTACCAAACTCTGAAAAATTGTTTGGATGTGTTCTTTCGGCGAATCCACTAAAGTGGCAGAGAAACTGCTGAAAAAACACAGCAGCTCATCTGGAGAAAAGGAAGTAAGAGCTCGTACAGCTTTCTGGTTGAAATTTCATCTGTTTTCATCATTTTTGCCATGATTTCTTCAATCCGTTTCATGAGACCGTTAGTATATTCTTCTACAATGTTTTTCTTTGTTCTATATATCTTATGCGTGGTAGTATTAATTTTTTATATGCTGGCGATAAATATAAATACATTTTTCGTCGTAATGTATGGTATACTACCATTCCAGGTACACGCAGTAGGGTTTTAAGCCCGAATTTAGCTCCAACCTCATTTCATCAAATTTGCCGTTTGCAATGTTTCACTCAAAAGTTGGCTCATATTACAAAATATGATATTTAATAGTTCAGCTGTTTCATTCTTCTCTAGCAAGTTGTGCTATATTTAGCCGGATGGAATCCGTATTTGGACTTCTTGGAACAATTTCATATCTACCACATATCCAACTGAATTGTTTCTCCTTTAACATGTAGGTTGATATGATATGATGTAAGGTAGAAAGAAGTCACATCAAATATAAAGTACAGGTTCCTCCACTTTAACGCAATCTTGAAGAAAAGCGTATCCTTTTAAAAGTTCTGCTTTCTTGTTTGCAACATATTACTTAAATATTAACTCCGAGAACATTGGAGTGAATTGAGTGAAACAATTCATTTTCATACTAAGCTACATCCTGTGTTGAGGAACAAAGCAAGCGTCTCACTTGTGGAAAAACTGAACGTAAAAGAATTCTACGGTTTGGAAAACTCAATAATATATTAAGGAATGGTAAAGACCGAGTCTCCATTTCTTCAGGTAGATAATGGATGAAATGAGTTCAAAATTCAAGTTTTTTCTTGCTCTAAATATTTATATATGAATCTAATCAATATCCACCAAAATAGCTCAAGATGCTTTTGAAACCCAAAAGTTTAATATAACGTCTATGCATCATTTGTATATTATTAAGTAATTTTGCATAGACATAAACGTGCATTAATTGGAGACGAGTGGTAAATCAGAGTTACGATTTTGCAGAACAGACTAACAAATTTTAGGTTCACCTCATCAAAATCTCAAAATGAGCAGTAATGGATGCACGCAAACACAGATGAGAAACATTGAGTCAGTTCTTATATACATATATATGTATCTGATTTATTCATTCACACTAAGCAAGTTTGTGTTTGCCCGTGAGTCATCATCATCCTGACTCTGTCACATCGTCACATTTTCAGATTTCTAGACGACGGCATTCATTATTTTCTGCTTTCTCTGAAACCAATCAGCCTTAAGTGTTTAATTTGATTTAGCACCATACATTTTATACCACCACTCAGTCTTCCTTATCCAACTATATAGCCAATGCCATGCCATATAATAAGCATCACCACCCCACAACAGCGACTAACTGCTCTCATCTCATCGCACGCTATACATTTTTTGGGGGGATTTCCGTGTTCGAGAGACTTCAGTCCCGAGTTCTGACCTAATTAGCTAGAGAAAGCTTCAGAATCACCTTCATCTATATATTATAGTATACTCCTCGACCAAACTCCAAAAACCATTTTACTCTCAAGGTATATACATATTTTCATGTGTTCAAGCAATCATTTCGATCTACTCTGTCGTAATGCAGTAAAAATACCGAGAGTAAAACTGTGTGCATAGGAAATACTTTCATTGTCGAGGAGGGGAGTTTACATGGCTCAGCATTGTGTGTTTGCAGCCGTAATGAATGAGCACATGGGCATTCTTTAAGCTATCTCTATTTAAATAACTCTAGTAATACACAAGGACGATGTATTTACACTGTTACTTCTACAATCGGTACTGAAAACTCTCTTGCAGCAGGGAAAGCCTAACCACTGCATGATGCACATATACCCAACTTAATATAATTTTGATAAAACAAAAAGGCCGTATTATGCTCTGCATGTTCCAGGTGACATGTAGCACACACATCATGCATATTATATTAGGTTTGCTTCTGTGCTACACCGATGAGTTTCTAAAACCACTGGACACGTTTCTGTCGTGGAGTGTTTTGCGAATTTAGTGGACGGCTCTGTTCCCACCATCGTATAACTACCACATGAGCAGTCATCTGAAACCAACTTGATTACTATCTCTTTTCATCATTCACTCGCAGACATGGAAGCACACACAAACAATCAATTTAAAAAAGGCACAGGAGAGGATGAGAGCAGGAAGTACGACTGATGACTGTCGTATATAGAAAAATTAAGTGGTTTAATTCAACCACTTATGGAACAAGCTTTGTGTGACGGTTTTCATCTTCATAATACATTGTAATATACAAAAATCGTTTACTTTCTCCACGAGTCCATGAAACAAATCGATGTCATGCGTAAGCCGAACTTTGAGAAAAGCTTTTGTGCAATAGCTTATTCCTAAGTGGCAGTGCAGTGGACATATTAATAACAAACATCTGCCGCTGCATAATTCCCCTGTTTTTATATTTCTTCATCCATCGTGACATTTGGAACTAGCCTTGTGTGAGTCCATATCGTTACATGTGAAACGAATCCGCAAAAAGATGTTAACGGAGAAAGAAAAAAGTAGTAGTAGCATGTGATGCCGTAGTAATAAACCGGGTTTCCCCATTCCTTAGTATCGCTTTTATCTGTAGAATATGAAAACGCAGCCATTACCACGTTCATCTTGATGTGGTGATGCTGATGCTGGTACTCCCTGCTGATAGTTTAGCAGTATAAATGTGGTGGATAGTTGGTTGATGGCAAATGCTTGGAAACATTTCATGAGTCTCATCCTTAATATAGATATTTAGAAGAATTCACGAAGCACTTTGTAGCTCGCTCATGAAAGCACCCCAAGTACCTTATACAACAATATTGTATTCTTACTGTTTTGCGTCGTGTGGATGAACTCTTCAGAATTTTGTTGTGGGACTACATCATTGAATGCATAAGAGTTTCTTTTTCCCCGTTTTTTTTCCAACAAAAGAAGAAAGAATTTCAAGTTTGTGGGAAACAAGGCACTAGCTAGAATCAGGAATAATGAAAGAGGGGAAAACAGCATCATCATCACGAGAAGTGTTTTACTTTCGGTACCGCTTCAGAGAGAGAGGAGTACCAGCTGGAGAAATCTTTGTATCTCATCTCTCTCTCTCTGCTCCTCCACCACTACCACCAACGCTACAACAGAGGTAGTAATACTACCATACCATCATCACGCAGTCCAGCCAGTCCATTCGTGGCTGGCTTGGAATTAATACGTAACACGAGGAAAGCTCCTCTCACTCTTTCTCTCGTTTCGTGTTATGTTGTGTGCGGTGGTGCTACAATGGTGCATTTACAAGTGAAAGAAACTCATTGGGGCTTTCTCTCCCATTCCACTTTCTTCTTTTAGCCATTATAGACTTATTTCTAAAAATGGAGCAAATAACTTTTTCACAAGTTAAGCAGAGAGGACGATGAAGACGAAACAATCTCGTGTACACTGTCTTCATTTAACCCGAGGAAAAAAAGTATTACCCAGAAGCATTAGCATTACACCAGACATAACAGTTTTAGTTCATCCTCTTCATTCCTTTTCCCCCAATTGTGTCTTCTTCCTTACACCCTAAATTGCTGACTGCCCCTCATTCATCATTATCCAGTTTGTGTGCATTCTCATATACTATTCCTTACATATCTCTGACCTGACATCATATATATATTTTGCGAGAAGCGAAAAAAAGTTTTCAAGTTTTGCTACATTTTACTGGTAAGTATACTCTCGGTACAATAAACAATATATTCATTCGTAGGAAGAAAGTAGTTCTGTTAGACTGTCGGCTCATATAAAGTATGCTGTTGTTGTCCATACATCATACGAAAATTGCATGGTACTTACACTTATATACTAAAATTGACCTATCCAGCGAGAGAAACCGGTTAACTGTCTAAATGAAATGCTTAAATGGAATCCCACACTGGACACACAACGACACATGTATTTTCCACGCTATTTGTTATTGGTATAGTATTGTTATTGTTTGTTACGCTTTTCCCACTTCCAGTGTTGCTGGTAGACAAGCGAAAAAGTTTTAGGTTGTGGTATGGTGGTAGCCATACATGTAGGCTTGCATAAGTTGGTAAAGTTCACGACACAAGACGAAGCACAGAAGCACTATAAGAAGGAAGTAAATTGTGAAATTCTGTGGTTTTCACAGTGTTTTTTTTGGTGATGCGGCAATTTTCTCCTTAGATAACTCGAGCCATATTCTTTCCTTTGGTATTTAATCTCATAACCCGTAGTAAAAGTTCACCACACATAGTGTCGCATTTGAACAAGTTGCTCGGTGGTCTGTGGATGAGTGAAAACAGGAATCAAGTAGAATGAAGAAAGAGATATAAAAAAGTACGGTTGTATACAAAAGGTAGTAGTATACATTATGTGTATCATCATGATATGATGGTGACATGTTATGATTAAAGGGACTTTGGAGAATTGGTAAGAGCATGACGTAAAGCAATATATATAGGTAGTTGTACATGTATAAAATAGCATGACGAAAAAGGAAACTTGTGTCATCTCATTTTTCAGCTTGGTTCTATATGGTCTCCTCTCCACTCGTTTTCCTACAGACATAGTGCACATAATCATATAAGCGGAGTAATGATACTCATGATGGGCTCTCATGAACATTACAAATTATCTTTCCAGTCGAAAGGCTCAAGATTTTGTATGTTTACTTAATTGCATTCCTCCTCTTTCCCTAATTGCAATAACAACAATTTTTCTTTCCTGTCAATTCTCCCGTCGAGCATTGGCCGCGACTCTCGTCTTTTTAGATGGAAAAATAAGAAAATGATTCATATCTTGCTTGCCCTCACTAAAAGGACAAAATTGAGCTTAATCAACACAAGGAAAGTAGTTTTTGCTCAGGGTTGCTGTAGCTTGCACAACTCGGTAATCTTTGTTTTTGCGAGATGAGACGAGTTTGTTTGGCTCAACAATTTCTCTGAATCTCTACTACTGAGCTCGTTTTTCTAATTTGTACTATTATTATTTTCATTATCACCAGAAACCAGCAAGGAGCTAAGGATCATCCTTTTGGACTACTGTGCTGATTCCGAGAAGAACATTCAAAGGCGTTCGTATAGCACAGCTGCAAAATTATCTTTATTCTCATGCTGACGAGCAGAATGATGATGATGAAGAAGAAGAATAACGAATGCTTGTACGTGAAACCAAAGACCCGATCTTGTTTGTCATCTCACTTGTTTGTTCTTCATAATAATGGGGTATAGCATGAACTAAAAGGCATGTCGAGAAGGAAAGAAAACAAAGGCCGGGGGAGTCAGGTAAAATGTGTCACGAGCAGACGAGATGCAGTCTAAAAATTATAATGCTGAAGAGAGGAAAAAGCACAGAAAGTCAAAGAAGAAGACAACTTTTTACCCTCTTTTGAAAGGATGTACAGACTTTCCGTTACACAGTGACATTCCGAATCTCATTTCTCCCCTATCATCTCCAATCAGCCTTTTAATCTATTTTGCACATTGACGAAAAGGAAAGTGTGTACATAACAAAGTGTAGTACAACAACTTTGTACATGGGTGCATTGAACATTCACTAGTCAAAACGACTCACCGTCATTATGACCAAGTTTCAAGGTGAAAGCGTAAACTTCCACTAGTTTTATGTTTGGGCGTCAATTGAAGAACGTGCAACGAAGATCGACTGCTGTGTGCTAATAATGAATTTTAAACACACATTTTGGCTGAAAATTCTTAAAATTATCTGACAATCAACACCTACACTACGCTAAGTTCATGGTCATGCTGATGTACTTTTTCGTTCTTTTGCAACAAAGTTATTGAATACGTAATTAAAAGTTGTCTTTATCATCGACGCCAACTATTGCTGATTGATACGCAGCAAAGTTGAAATTGTCGCAAATTATAGTTGAAGACAAAGGATCAAAAACAAAAGTGTGCGACTATAGGTGATCTTTATTCACACAAAAAAACAGCTCCTGTGAAACGTCATCAAAATGCCACCGATATTTGTGCCACCAAGAGGTTCTCAATTGTCAAACTTCTGGTGTTGTTGGTCGTGGTTTGGTACGACATGATAAGATGATGAGACTCAAATTATTCTATTAGTAACATGCCCTTTTCTTTGATTATTTCCTTTGTTTTGTTGGTTTTCGAACAAGGTGTTTATTCAGTGAATGAACTTCAACATCATCTTTCTCTCTTTATACCACTGTGAAGTTTGGTGAAAGCGTGTGCATAGTCATCCTTTTTTCTCGTTTTGCTTGTTTTCACGAGTTCAAGTGTGCTTTCACAAAGGTTTTTCTCCCATTTCCAACAAGAAAAAAAGAAGAAAATATGAGTCAAACAAAGGAAACCCCAAGCCCTGACGGAGGAGCCGAGAAGGCCTTGACAATTGACAAGGCAGCCTTCTTGATGCTCCGTGTTCGCAGGGTACTCAAAAAGAAAGTGCAGAAACGGAAAGAGGAAAGGGAACGAAAAGCATCGTAAGTGTTCTCAGGATATAATATATTATGTGTATCTCAAACATAAAGCATTCAACGCGAATATACTTTCAACTTTGTTGAAGATAGTACAATGGCGATATAAGAAGATATGGAGCACAATCACAATGTTTATGTAGCTTTATATATATGTGTGTTAGTTTACTTTAACATCAAAGTTTTTTCCTACACTCCCACCTCCTTTCAAGTAATTTTACAAGGTGATAAATAATGATTTTGTAAAAAAAAAAGTTCGTTTCTTTATCTACTGAACCGATGGCATTTATTTCTTTGAGTGTGTGGTGAGTATGGAAGCTCTCGTCATTCCACAGTATTTCTCTTTTTCTCCATTTTTATTCATAAGATGCTGCTATTTCCCTGTAATTTCTTTGTATTGCAGCTCAGCATGACAAAAAGTACTCAAGTGCTCTACATGCTTTAAGTTTAAACGGAAACGAAAAAGGAGATCAATAAATGAAAAACAGCAAAGGAATAAAAAGAGAGAGTTCAAATTTACATATGGTATCACTGTCAGTGTTTTTCTCGGCTCATGCCATGAAGTCTTTCCTGTAAAAACTGTTATTGCATTTTCACTCGACTTTTCTTTAGCCTTCTCATCTCCTATTATGGAGAGCACCGAACAACTATTTCCACTTACATTTGGATTTCAGTTTCTCATGAAATTCATACATGGTCATATTGTGTATGTACTTTGTATTTTTGTAGAGTATCACCAAGGCCCTCGATTGCCCCATTTGATGGAATAAGTGAGAGCAATGCAGGCTCTCCGGAAAAGCCCATCCGCAAGTTTAACCCTAAACGGTTGATCCGGTCCAGAACCATGCCGGCTATACTGAACCAGCAGAAGCTTTCACCAAATGAGGCACCGAGACGACATTCACATCAAATGAGAGGTATGTAATGTATTGCAATGCAACTGCAGTTGTAGAAGTCGTGGTTGATTTTGGGTAGTTTGGGCGAGAAAAGGTCAAATGCAAGATAACTCGGCTTTATACTTACGTACGTACGTGTGATGTGAGATGAGATGTACTCAACTGTCAAAATGACTAGTTCTGCTCTTTTCTTTGCACGTGGAGTGGAAGAGCAGCTTGTATAGTAGTCTGGAGAAGGAAAGTATTTTGCTCTGCATGAGTTGCCAGCCTGAGAATTGTAGATAATTGAAATCAGTTGATAGGCGATAAATCACGTTTACGTGTACTCTTTAAAAGCATCCCGCACTCGCCTGCATTTTTATCCTGCCACTCTTCGTCAGTCACTTTCAATGTTAAGATCTCTCCTCCCAATGCACCTACAAAAGCTATAGTGATAAGCTTTTACGTTTGAGTACATCCCATGTCAGAATGAGTGCGGTACAATCTATTAAAATACTAACCTAATGATATACATGCATAATATTATATTCGATTGGCCAAATAACAATAAAACGTCTTTACAAATCTATCACGCTACTACAGCTTTTTTTGGAAAGGTTGAAAAGGAGGAAACGCAGTGTCAAAGGATTTCAGAAGGAGGTCATTATTTCCTCTGATTTATGTTGCATGTATTGATCAAGTTGTAAAACCAAAGTTAATCACTTTCGTCCCGGAAAGAACGATTACTTACTCCTTACCATTTCTTGCATAATAGGAAACATTTTTTTGGTCGAATGTCATGTATTTCTGGTTCAGTTGCTGTTATCAGTGCTTGGTACATAATAAGATCGTTTGGTCCGTCGTCTATCTATCGTCCGTCCAGGAAGTATTTTTTTTTAAATATATACATTTTTACTAGACGATAACTAGAGCAAAGTTTTTCTTACGCATATATATAGCTTGTTATCTAAATAGCCCCAAAAGATTTCAAAAATTCACCCAGAAACAGATTTATAACGTGTTCGACCAAAGGGCACATACTTACACTTTCTTTTAGAGTTCATTATGATCTGGTACACTAGGCTGACTTGTTTGGATTGGGAAATGGCAATGGAGTTTAATCCACCAAAAAGGAATGAGGAAAACGAGTCTGACAAAGCTTGAGACTCCTTCAGAATACGAAAAGACAAGAAGGAATAGGCTTTTACTTCTGGTTATTTTCTCCAGGGGATAAGAATCATAGTCAGGCACACGTCTCGGTGACATAAGTTTATACGAATAGGAATATAAGTTGCCGATGCGGTTCAGAATAAACACAAAGAACACACTATATTTAAGTGTAGTGCAAATATTATATGTGTGTTTCATTCAGCTGTGATGAAACAATGCTCGCTATAACTGGAGAATGTAGTAATGCTATTTGATAATAACCCACTAATAAGCCAAGTTAGAAGCAACTTGCTTGCTACCTTTTTTATCATGTTCGAAATGGATAGCTTAGTTTGTTAAAAGCAGTTTTACCGTGCTTGTTCGATCGCATTTAAAAGTGTTATTTGGATAGGCTTTAGGCGTGATGGACTTGATATATTTGACTAACGGATCAAACGATTTCATAAGCTCCTTTAATATTAGGGTAGCCAGCTAATATCTTACTAAAAATGTTTCCTTTGATTAGAAAGCAAAATGGATATACCCACATAAATCGGCCAATTGGAGTGGTAGGGTACGAAAAATCAAAGCCAACGTCGATCATTCCAGTCAATGATGAGGCATTGCATGGCATGACATATTGAATGTCTTGCCAAATATCCACAACCATATATATATCGAGTTTGAAGACGATAGAAAAGCTCTGACTCAAAGTCTAACTCTGTTCTCTACCATTCATAATATTTATCGTTCCAATCCATTCGATGGCAGAATGAGCCTCAATCAAGTGCCATGAGAATAATGAAACACAATAGATAAATTTTCCGTTGTGAGTTGAACCAAACTGAACGGAGACTGGAACGTCATGAGCTGAGAATGCAATATGAATAATACATTTGCGTGTGAATCAATTTACCTATGTGTGGTAAATGTCGGTAAGCATACGCATTGTGTAGAAGATAGATAGAAGATATGAAGTATGGAGTTGGGTTGAAGTAGGAGAAAGAGACAATATGGGATCGGAAAAGGAGAAGCTTCGAAATTGTCTACGCTCATTAGTGTTACTCTTAACCTAACCACTTCTGGATTGGAAAGATGGAATGAAACATTGAATGCTCTTGATGATAATTGGATTGTTGTGCACTGTTTAATGTCCAAGGAAATGTGGGCAACATCAAATTAGGTAACTAAATGTTGTATTGTATATACGAACGTTCTGTGTTTGTTCTCAGGTGGTTACAAATCCACCAGTTCTTGCTACAAAATCGTTTAGTTCAAGATGAAAGTAAATACTTCCGGCGTTCACTATCTAAGGATTTTACTTGTATTTCTTCCAATCTTTCAGTCACGCTAAAAATTCTTCTCTTGTGTTGTAATTTTTTAATTTCCAAAGAAAATTAAACCCTTCACGTTTGTATTTTCAGGAACAAAAACATGGCAAGGATCTGCTGTATAAATAGTCGAGAGATGCCTTTCTTGTAACTTCTTGGAGAATCTTCAATTGAGCATTTATAATGGACGGTCATTGTACCATTAATAATACGTAACAATATTATTGAGCCGTGGAATTTATAGCTTTCTCAATGTTTTAAAATCTTAAGTTGCTTAATTGTCTTGTCATTCTTGTTCTCGTAAAAAGAATTTTACTACTCACTCTGATACTAAGTATATCAATGTTTTTCTGTCAATGTTCTTTCTATTACAAACGAATCCAAAACAGCAAGTTGGCAAGTTCCGTTATTATCTGTTAAATCGCTTTCAATGTTTCTTTATCTCTCTACTTTCCAACCATGTCAATTTTCCCATTTTCGAATCTAAATTATCTATCTTCCTTCTCGTTCTCATCAAAAATCACATTGGATGCATATTTCATTAAGAGCTAAATTGAATATTGCTATGCTCGTGTAATCTCATAATCCACTTTTCTCCTGCTCCTTTTGTCTGCAATTTACTTTCTTCCATCAGCTTGATAATGTTGTAATGTTTCCTTTCTTGTGCTGAGTGAGTGCAACTATCATTATTTATAGATTCTCTAAGAAATGATATACAACCGTGTGCGTAGTGAATGGGGAAAAAGTAAGCATTCCCAATTGCAACTTTCCATCCATTATCTGCCTCCATTATCCCCTTGTGCTAATTGTAAATTTAGTGACTTTTTTTCTGGAGCTCAAAACCATCAACTTTCTTTTTACCTGGCAAGAATTTTTTACTAGCAGTTCGAAAGAATAGTAGTAGTAGTATATGATGCTTGCTAGAATCTAAGGTATGCATATTACATAAGGAAAAAAGTAAAAAACGGGGAAATAATAGGGAATAAGAAGTGAAACGTCTACACATGTCTGCCTTTTCCTTTCACAAAGGTTTAGTCTCCCTCGTTTTTAAGCCACGGTGTAAACCCCTTGAATAATTCATTATAGAACTGTACTACTGGGAGCAAGGCCCTACTGGAATTTTTTTTGTAGTAACGGTGGTACATGTACACTGCTAGTGTAACTCAATGAGCATTTCCATGATGGAAGTTTTTAGCTATTTTTTACTATGAGACGATGAAATTATAAGGATCGATTTGGGATTATGCGTATAAAAGTGCAGCGGTATACGCAATGAAAAGCACAATGGATATAGAGCAGCAACACTTAACGTTAACGGGATGAAATTGGATTTGAGTGCATATTTATTTTTAGCAAAGGATATGAACAAAGCGTACGTATCTTAGGTCTCGCTCGGTGTGATGATGCATTAGATGGAGCGAAGGAAAATTGTTCGTTTGTTAGACTTTTAAGTTTTTAGGACCATTGATCAATAATTTCTAATGGATTACCGTAAGGCACAATATGCTACCGCTTTCATAGATGCTCTTGGATTCACTCCGTATGCTAATTGATGCTTGGAATGCAAGGTAAAACGGCTTGAGTGGAGAATTTCTAGAAGCTAATGAAATGTCCGGACAGAGCAAGCAAGGGAGCGAAAGTGTTCATTTACAAAATAATTTTCTTGCATTCAGACTCATTCTTCTCGTCTATATTTTAGGGGAACAACCACTTCGTGAAGCAATTTCAAGTTCTCGCCTTCTTGATGCTGTTGCAGATCACCAATACGGGAAGGGACTTTCCATCATCGCCAAATTCATTACATCCAGTCACCGCACCCCGAAACCAACGTTGCTCAACATTCCGCAACAATATCATTATCATCCAGGGCCAGCTCATCCTCATAACCACAAGCTATCTCTCCATGAACCGTCTTTTAGCAGTCACTCGGCGGAACAAGGGCTTCATCAAAGGGCTCCTCCAAGACTGGAAGAAACGCTCAATGAAGGGTTGGTTAACAAAGGGCTGGAAGGGACCAAGACAAGGAACAGGGCAGTTTCGGTGGATATGGTGCGACGAGGAATTTCACTTCCTGGGGCAACGTCAATGGTGCCAGCTAATGCTTCCACTGTTACCAACATGGCAGGGCAACAGAGTGTGTTTGTTCCTGTTCCCAAAAAAGTACCCATCATACCTGAAGGTCAGTATAGAATGATTTTCTGCAATCTTTTATTTATGTTGTCGCATTGCTTATTTATTTATAGATTGTTTATTGAGCAATACAAATTCGTTTGTATACTTATTTGCTCAAATGTTGATCGAAAAATTACAACTACCTTACAAATAGTAGAGGAAAGTCTTTTAGCCTGTGATTCTAATCATTCCTATTATGTAGTGTGGATTATTTATGTGTAATGCCATTTGAGTATTAATAGCCAGAACACGAAAATGAATAATTCGCGCAATGCCAACAAGTTATAATACCATTTTAGGTTGGACTCGTACTTCTTGTCCATTATGCATTTCTTTTTGGGACTTCTGTGTACCGAATCTATATTTCGTTGTGTCTCGCAGTCACCTCGCTGTTTAGCATTTATGGTAACGTCAAACGTTACATAAATAATTCACCATAGGATGTTGAATGTGGAATGCCTCGTTGTATGAATATTATGAATAACCTTATATGAATTACGGGTGAGCAGAGAAACCTCGTCTTAAATTACAGTAACTTTGCTTTGATTATGCTAATTATTCATTTCATAATGATTTTGTGTTGCTTGACTGTGGTCACTTTTGACGGTTGAATTTTGTTTTGAGAACGTGGAGCTCCAGTCATATATATCCTTTTTGATGAAGGAGTTTCCAGGCTGAAACCATGTTGAATTATGCAGAAGAAAGTGTGTGGCAAAGCTATACTCATAATGATATAAGTTGTAGCCACACCAAACTTGTATATTGGTTGTGTAGACATCTCATAGGCTATGAGAAATTGTTAAAGTAGAGGAGTCGACACCGCATGCATACATAAATAAATACTGTATCGCATCGCCATTTGTATCGACTGGTCTTAATCGTTTCTTTTTTGCACAATGGTCGCAGGGCAAAATTCTCATTGTATTGACGACGTAGTCATGCTACTACTACCATAGGCTGAGTGGTGGTGGCTCGACTGTGGTACACGAGCTGACATTCTATCATGTTATACTTTTCTCCTCTGAAAGAAACGCTGAAAGGGATCTACTCATTTCCTTTTACCACATACGGCTTACCAGTGATAAATGAACGTATTGAAATCCTATATTATTTTCTCTATATATATTGTTGTAATCCAATTCAACATTTTAGTAATAAACCACTTTTGTGAGCAAGCAACGCATAGGGTTACTTAAACATGATATGCCCATCGTATCGTATTATTATTACCCGTCCCTTTGCCACAAGTATCGAAATGCAACTTGTCCCAATGTGCTATGCTGATGTGAAGTCAGCAATAAAGCAAAATTCCTCTTTTGGCTGATGGCTTTTTCTTTCTTCGTCATGATAATGGTTAAAATTATGAGCACACAGCAGGCAGACATCACGTGTAGTATGATTTAAGGGTGTACAATAATGGTCGGCCATATAACATGGAATAATTGTGCGTGTAGGAAGGGTAAAGTTGATGTCGGATCGGTACTTCTTTTGTCTCATGTTCATACTCACTTGCCAACAAAAACCAATGAAAGCCATCTTTATGTTGGGATATATTTGTTATGTACTTTCTGTGAATAAGCGGCTGTGAGGTCAAATTTTGAGGGTTGAGAGCAAATATTCAGTACGACGACGAGTCAACTTTCAAGTAAAAGTCAGGTGAAGGTTGCTTTGGGCAATGGATGCCATTCCAAACCGATGCGATGTGATATGAATTTTGTATAAAACTCTCACAAGTCGAACGTACAACCCAATCCTCCTGCCAAAAATTCTGAGAAAGTTCTGATTATCTCTTGATACAAGAAACGATTATAACATAATGACTTTCTGGACTTTTGCCGTGCGTGAGCAAAATTGAGTACATAGAGAAGAGAGAGAGTACAATACTCTTTTGTTTTTTAAAGAATGCAGGATCTGAATTATTGGATTAAAAATGCTCCACTGCTTAAAAAACTTCTCCATTTCCAAGAAACGCCATATTTCATGCAAAGGCTCATTTACAAATTTTTGCCGTCTCTAATTTAACATGCTGTTATTACATCATGTTTTTATTATTATTAGAATCCACTCGTAATTTTTAGCCAGTTGATGTAAAATTTTAAATGAGATGTTGGAGTCGTGATGATGGTAATGATATGAAAAGTTTCCAAAAAGAGAAGTCCAATCCAAGTCTCCGTACGCAAACAAGGATGATGACACGGACGATGAGGATACACATGAAAGTCTTTTGCAAATAAGTATTTGGCTACATGACAGCAAACTTCATTCTTTCTCTCTCTCTCAGAGTATTGTCATGCGTTTCATCATGTTCTCATTCACGTGGCTGGAAATAAAGATGAGGAAGATCATGTTGTCGAAAACCATCGTCTGCGTTCCGCACACACAAAAGTAATAGGGCTGTAGTATGCACACATGAGAAAATTACTTTACCAAGATTTTATGACACGGCAAACTTTTATAATATGCCGTTGCGTTGTTATGCAATATGAAACGCGGAAACACCTCTCTATCTCCTCATCTCTATCTTAAATTCAATCTCAACTGGTGATGATCCTGATGTTCCATCCATCCGCTGTGGCTGAGCAAAATGGCGTGTGTGTGGTGTTTAGCCATCGTTTGCCTTACCCAAGTCCTTTTTGTGAATCGGACAAAAGTGGCGCTCAGCCTCTCTTGTTTCGTTGTCGTCTTTATATCCCTTCATCTCATCAAAATTGTCATCCAACAAACTCGCCAACTATTTACACAACAAGAGGGAAGTGCTAGAAAAGCAATATGAATAGAGAGCGTGGAAAGGGGAAAAGATTCTTTGTATGACAGGCTAAGAAAAGATTGTAGGAGATCCTTTTTTGGCTGGGATGCCAAGGCAAGCATAAAAACGTACACACAATATTTAATATTTTGTCGTGTTATATGCTTTATGAGTGACGGTCGACATTTGCACTTCACTCCACTCATGCATTCCCATTTTTCTTTAGTAACATATATTGTGATCATCCCAGCTATCATTGTCATCATCATAATATAGTATGGTAGTTAAAAAATAAACTGATGAAGAAAAATGAAATAAAGATAGAACTTGCTGTTGTTGTGTTTTGTTTGCGATTAAGATTGGCCAAATAATAAAGTTGTGTTTGTCTTTTGGTGCAAGCTCACGAGAAAAACAGCATGAGTTCAGTATGGTGTTTGAATTTGTGGCGTCACGTCATTGAATCCTAAATAGTGGAACTGGTGGTAACCAAAAAAAGGAACAAGAAGCCCCTCCACCTTCATAATATGGTATCTAGTATTGACTAGTTTTCCACTCATGTTACGTTATACACTTAGCGTACGTACGGTATTGATAGTTTATATTTACTTTCATTGACACACGACTTGTGTGTGACTTGAGAGTATTCTACTAGTAATTCTAATACCATGCATTTAACGAAACCAATAGTTCACAAATATTGCGTACAATGACTTTTCTTTTACATTACTACAAAGAATTTTGAGTGGAGAGGTGGCAGAAAAACAAAAAACATTTTGTAATAAACTTATCGAGTTGGAATTTAGTGAACTTGCAACTCGATGGAAGTAAAGTTCTTTTTGGGGGCAATATGCGATCTTTGTTGTAACCACTTATAAGAGGTTTGGAAAATTACTTTTGATGCAAGGCGTCCCTCCGATTTTTTCATGTTGACATCAACTCGACAGACAGACAGAATCAACAAAACAATCAACTAACGACTATGTAGGCAAGCTAAGAATGAAAACGACGATGATACCATATAATAAACACACCTTTTTCGTGTTGACGCTTCACACAGCAGCATAACATTTGCAAAGTAAAACTTCATTAGTACAACTAGCACGCGCTAACTTATTGAACTTCTTCTTGTGCTCTGAAAGTTCTTTTGATGAGTGTAAATATGTATATCAAGTGCGTTACTCCTTGTCTGGCTCACTCCCATATTTGCAGTAATGAGCTTTTCAATGAATATTACTTTTCTTCCCACGTTTTGACACTTCTCCCTTCTTGATGAACTTTTCGGAAAAAAAAAACCTCCATTATTTCTGTCGCTCCTACACACAGGTACATCTAATATTATGGTAAATGTGCAAGCTTCATGCAGTGTGTCATAATGGCATGTATTGACATTGTTGCAATCACCACTACACCACGCACGTTTGGGTATGAAGTAGTGAGTGACGCTGAAAAAATTGTGAATATAAAAAGTTATTAGTAACGCAATTCAATGCCGATGGAAATCTGTGCGCGTTTTTGGCGTGCCTTTGAGAACCTTACTTTTTAGCTAGATGACTTTGACTTTCCATTCCAAAGGTCTTGGGACTAGATTGCAATGTAATTGGAGAATGAGGGGCGATGTGTGATGTGATGAGATGATCATGCCGCTTTTGGTGAAGGAATGAGTTTGAGTAAAAATCACCTGCAACGTGATGCAAATGAAGGAACAAGGTTTTAGGAACTTTTGACATCATTAATAGAAAATCCTTCAATTTATTATATATGGAGCATTCAAATGAGCATATATCAGACTTTAAATAGAAAAATAATTCTTTGACTGGTGGATAAATGCGGATTGGAATGAATCGACCCAAAATTGAGTTTTGCATTGGAGTCAGGTACTTATATATCCACTAGCACATGTCATGTCGCTCAGGTCGATTGAAGCTGTAGTATGTACGAACAAAATTATGAAACTTCCAAATCGGATATCATCCACTAAGCAAATCCCCTTAGCTCATCCTAGATCAGAGGAGAAGTGCAGAAAGCTTTTTTTTGGCTTTAACCAACGATGACTTTTATTGACGTCGTGGCTTAAGGCAGCTGCTACTGCTTGTATACCACACACACCTGCTAGTAATCTATATATATTAGTTTTGCTAAAGACAAGTCAGTTGACAGATATTACAGAGGTATTGAACATATCTACATGACATTTAGTGCTCAATAAATATTCGTATTTCTGAGACTCTACTCGATTGTCGATGCTTCGGGTTTAAATCTCTTTCCTTCTATTTGGATCACTAGCAATCATTGCAACCGTTTTTCTTGATCCTCTTGGTAAAAAAATCCCTTGGAGCTAATATACGTTCTTTTGAGTAATATTTTCATATTTTAAGTCGGTTATATGTCGAATGTATGTACGAGACTAAAAATTACACATTATTATGGATCGACTATATACTACACCTAATCAACGGTTTCATTTCAATCCTATCTATCCCAACTCAACCGTCGACCCTTTTTTCTCATACCCAATAATTCTGAGAAAGAGAATGCAGACGAGCTATTAAAAAGGGGTAAAAAAGGCAGGCGAGAGAAGTAGTGAGGCTGCTTCAATACAACAAGTAATTATGAACATTCATTTCATAGGAATGTACACTTGCATTGCTTTATTGGAGTGCACCTTTTAATACCTAAAAATCCATTATGCTTTATACTTATGTGTTTAAAATAAAACAAAGGGTTTCATATGGATTGATGTGCGTATGTAATTCAAGTAATGTGTTATACACATGTTTTACTTGTCAAGTTGAAAGGTTCATAAATGCGCTGATACTACTGCTTCAAGATATAGATAAAAATGAGACTTCTCACATTACCATCGAGGTTTGTTAGCTTTCCTAACTCTTCATTGTGTTGAGCCTGAAGCATAAGGTTCTTCTGATGCCATAATATATCAATCACCCCAACCGAAATGGCTTTTGGAGTAGATAAGGTACAGGCATAAGTAGTGTTAAGTAGAGTGATTCAAACGTTTTGAAAAACACAAAAACCATCGTCCATGAGCATGAGATACCCGTTGATGATCAGAGCAAATTAAGTAGGTAAAGTAACCCAAAGTCAGGGACAGGTATAAACGTAATGAAGGCAACCAAACCACCATCACCGAGCACAATTCTAATACCTACCTACCTATCTGACGTAGTTGAATGCTTTTATCATATCACAAACAGGAGAATAATATAGGCATATATATTTTTCCTTCTTTTTATCACATCACAACAATAGGATGCGTCTGGCAGTCCACAAAGGCCATACTTTAATGACGTCATCTAAAAACTGCCGATTTTTGACCTACCCACCCTTAAATCATCAATCGTCATTTTTGCCCTACCCACCTACCCACCCCTACTGATGACGTCATGCGATTCATTAACGCAATAAATATTAGCCATATTTTTATGTAATTTTGTATGATGGTAATTATGAGACAAGGTAATTAAAAATTAATCGAACAATGTAATATTTAAGTGTTTTATTTATACAAACAAAATTAGATTTAATTGAAACACAAAAATCAGGTAAATTACTCAATAATCAAGGTTCTGACACAGTGGTACGGACTCACAGTAAATAGAAACTTTAAGATTAATCCACCGCAAATGGAGACTTCATCCAGGCGGATAAATTTTGGAATGTTCGCAATGCAAATGTCCATGCATAAACGGGTTTGTAAATCCATGAAATGTCCTTCCTCGCTTTCCACATCTGCTTCCTTTAATCCTGATTCCGATCTCATGAATTTGACTGGAGAGGGATAAACTTTCTCCGAAGAAACTGCTTCAAATTCGTTCTTGTTTCGCCACAGCACTCTCTATTACCACTTCATAATCTGCAAAAGATATTGCGATTCCGGTCAGTTGAGTCCGTGCCGTAGAGCCAGAACCGCTTCGTTGGGGAGGAAAGTATGCAGCCTCAACTTCATAATCATCAATTATACGTTAACTCTAAATGTCAGCTAGTGTTTCGCCTGCCGTTTGGAAATTCCTTACTTCCAAATCAGAATCTATCGTTTTGCCATTGTTGTCTCGATCAGTTCCATATTTGTCATGAGGCAAGATTACTCCGCACAAGTCCCTAGATAATGGTGCCATTCTTCGCTCTACAGTATTACTTGCTGACTGATGTGGAGCGTGAGTAACAATAAATCCAGATTGTGATGACGGAAATGCTGGGCGCAAATGCAAGAGTTTTGGGAAATCTGGGTTTTCATCTGGTCAACTAGGAGAATCCATATTGGCTTTACACTGCTGTCACTGCTTCGGGAAAACTTTTTAAACCAATTACGATTGAGCAGCTTTTCAAGATCCATGGCGTGTGAGTACGCAGTGCTTGAATCGTGTTTCCCAGAACGTTTTGCAATAAAAGTTGGCGAATACGTCACTCCTCCGTCTTTTATCTTAAGAGCTGCATACACCAAAGGAATGAGTTTATGCCTTGTGAAACAACCAGTCATAGTCGGGAAGCCGAATCTTGTAGTCCATTGTCATCAAATGGGTCCGTGTTTATTAACTGCTGGCAATACTAAAGGTACGCGCGCCTTGTCATCTTGCCTCAAAACGAAAACACCTTTGTCTCCAATTATCCCTGCCAGGTCCTTTAAATCCCGCACCGTCGCAGCTGCAAAATGAGAGTCGTCGTGAGGTTTGCGGAGATTATTTTGTGGGTCTTAAAAGCTTAACGGGAACCGTTTTTACATGCCGCGTTGTATCAGATCGTTTTGGAAGAAGACGCACGTAGAGCCCCGTTCTGCTGATATTAAATCCTGCAAAGATACAATGAAAGAGTCAGTGCCAAAGAGCCCGTACCTTCATCTTTGCAAATCTTTTTAATTCTTATACCCTTCTCCTGGAGTTCCAATAATAAATCATCCAACGTTTTCACACAACGCAAATTCTCCGACCTTCTTCTTTCATCGGCGGAACAATGCTCAGTGGTTATTTTAATAATAGTATCCAGCAGATTGGGCTGATCTCTCTCCAAACGCGGACGACCAGCTGAATCTTCAAAAGGCAGGTTTCTAAAATCATTTGGAGCATGACGTTTCGCTTTCTCCAGGGCTCGGCGTTGTTTTTTCTCAATTTAAGACTACCAGTTTGTCCGATTTTAAGTCGTTTAAGCTTCCTACGCTCTACACCCTCTCTCGTAGTTGTTTGAGCTGCACGACTTGTTTGCTCGTCAAAATACCGGCCGACTTGGCGTCTTCCACGGCAGAGATCTTGTGCTGCAAAGTTGAAATTTCTGCTTTTGCTCTATTTTGTGCAGGCTTTTCCCGAACCGGTTTGATAGTAACTTCCATTGCAGAATCATTTTCGATGTCTAAAGATGATGTAGTTTCGATTTGAAGCTCTTCATTTAATGTTACAACTTCCGGTGGCGTTGAAACAACATCTGGTTGGGGTTGACAGTACATCCGGTTCGTGCATTTTCTAATTTGTAGCGTCTCCACCATCCCTTAGAAAGGTCGGGAGGTACGGACTCGATTGGTGCTGACTCATCCCTTCCTTCGCGAGCCGCTGGTTGAGCAGCCTGGTTTTTTTCACGTCGCTTAATTTTCCAGTCTCGTCTCACTTTGTTTGTAAGATTTTGGATTGTTTTCACTTCCTTTTCAGGCAGCTGAGAAAAGAACAGATTTAATGTAGGAGTATTTTTAACTCCCGTTGCGCTTGTCCAATCCAATTTATAACTCGTTCCGGAAAATAGAAAAATAATTCATCATTTATTAAATGAATGAATGGATGAGTCAGTGCCATAGAGCCCGTACCTCCAGTTACTTTTTGATATTTTAATTACCTTTGCCTCGTCGATATCCATCTTTAATTTCAATGATAAAGTGTTGAAGCAGGCAACTGAAGTAATAAAAATACATACATAATTACACCTTAAGAAATCACACTTAATACAGTAGTTAACTGCGGCAGCGATAAATTTTAAGTTGAATCAGGAAACTTACCTGGTATAATAATAGTCAGCAGAAACCGAAAGGAGTAAAAACAGATTTTCTACAATATTTACAGAATTACTTATCTGTGAAAATGTATTTCTTTTAAATCACAATAACAAAAAAAGTGTTGCTGGAATGATGACATTATTGTTTTGTATGGATGTCATCGTAAGACACGGTAGATGTTGAGTGTTTACTAACAATAGAAAACGATTTGACAGCTTTTCATGATTCGCTCATGTATTTGAGGATATGGGGCAATTGGTATAACTTTTTATGGCAATATTTTATGGGTAAAATGATACGTCATTTTTTTGACAACCCACCTACCCACTACGTCATCAGTCATCATCTTGTGGGCCAAAGGACCTACCCAGGGTACCGGATTGACGTCATTAAACGTATAACCCAAAGGGGCATACCTTTAATGACGTCATCTAAAAACTGCCGATTTTTTGACCTACCACCCCTTAATCATCAATCGTCCATTTTTGCCCGACCCACCTACCCTACCCCTACTGATGACGTCATGCGATTCATTAACACAATAATTAATAGCAATATTTTCATGTAATTTCGTATGATGGTAATTATGAGACAAGGTAACTTAAACATTAATGAACCATATTATAAGTGTTTTATTTATAACAAATCACGGATTTAATTGAAATACAAAAACCAGGTAAATTACTCAATAATCAAGGTTCTGACACAGTGGTACGGACTCGAGACCAGGTAAATAACATGTACAAGAAACTTTAAGATTTAATCCCCGCAAATGAGACTTCATCCAGGCGGATAAATTTTGGAATGTTTCGCAATGCAAATGTCCATGCATAAACGGTTGTAAATCCAGAAAATGTCCTTCTTCGCTTTCCACCTCTGCTTGCTTTAATCTGATTCCGATCTCATGAATTTGACTGGAGAGGAGATAAACTTTCTCCGAAGAAACTGCTTCAAATTCGTTCTTCGTTTCAGCCACAGCACTCTCTATTACCACATTCATAATCTGCCAAAGAATACTTGCCGATAACGGTCAAGTTGAGCCGGTGCCATTAGAGCCAGAACCGCTTCGTTGGGGAAGAAAGTATGCAGCCTTCAACTTCATAATCATCCAATTTATACGTTAACTCCAAATGTCAGCTAGAGGGGGGGGGGAGTGTTTCGCCTGCCGTTTGGAAATTCCTTACTTCCAAATCAGAATCTAATCCTTTGCCATTGTGTCTCTATCAGTTCCATATTTGTCATAGAAGATTACTCCGCCACAAGTCCCTAGATAAATGGTGCCATTCTTCGCTCTACAGTATTACTTGCTGACTGATGTGGAGCGTGAGTAACATTAAATAGAGCATCCAGATTTGATGACCGGAAATGCTGGCGCAAATGCAAGTGTTTTGGGAAAGCTGTGTTTTCATCTGGCCAACTAGGGAGAATCCATATTGGCTTTACACTGCTGTCACTGCTTCGGGAAAACTTTTTAAACCAATTCGATTGAGCAGCTTTTCAAGATCATGCGCGTGTGAGTACGCCGTGCTTGAATCGTGTTTCCCAGAACGTTTTTTCAATAAAAGTTGGATCGAAATACGTCACTCCTCCGTCTTTTATCTTAAGAGCTGCATACACCAAAGGAATGAGTTTATGGCCTTGTGACAACAACCAGTCATAGTCGGGAAGCCGAAGTCTTGTAGTCCCATTGTCATCGAATGGTCCGTGCTTATTACCTGCTGGCAATACTAAAGTACGCGCGCCTTGTCATCTTGCCTCAAAACCGAAAACACCCTGTCTCCAATTATCCCTGCCAGTCCTTTAAATCCCGCACCGTCGCAGCTGCCAAAATGAGAGTCGTCGTGAGGTTTGCGGAGATTATTTGTGGTCTTAAAATCTTAACGGGAACCGTTTTTACATGCCGTTATCCCTCCGTTGTTCAGATCGTTTTGGAAGAAGACGCACGTAAAGCCCTGTTCTGCTGATATTAAATCCTGTAAAAATACAATGAAAGAGTCAGTCCAAAGAGCCGTACCTTCATCTTTGCAAATCTTTTTAATTCTTATACCATTTGAGTTCCAATAATAAGTCATCCACGTTTTCACCCACCAAATCAAATTCCGACCTTTATTCTTCCATCGGCGGGAAACATCTCAGTTGTTATTTTTAACAATGGTATCCAACAGATCAGGCCTGATCTTTCTCCAAGCGCGGACGGCCGGCTGAATCTACAACAGGCAGGTTCCTGAAATCATTTGGACATGACGTTTTGCTTTCTCCAGTTCTCGCGTTGTTTTTTTCTCATTTAAGACTACCAGTTTTGTCCCGATTTTTAAGTCGTTTAAGCTTCCTACCGCTCTACACCCTCTCTCGTAGTTGTTTGAGCTGCACGACTTGTTTGCTCGTCAAAATACCGGCCGACTTGGCGTCTTCCACGGCAGAGATCTTGTGCTGCAAAGTTGAAATTTCTGCTTTTTGCTCTATTTTGTGCGGCCTTTTCCCGAACCGGTTTGATAGTAACTTCCATTGCAGAATCATTTTCGATGTCTTAAGAATGATTTAGTTTCGATTTGAAGCTTTCATTTTAATGTTACAACTTCGGTGGCGTTGAAACAACATCTGGTTGGGTTGACAGTACATCCGGTTGGTGCCAATTTTTCCACCATCCCTTAGAAAGGTCGGGAGGTACGGACTCGATTGGTGCTGACTCATCCCTTCCTTCGCGAGAGCGCTGGTTGAGCAGCCTGGTTTCCTTTCACGTCGCTTAATTTTCCAGTCTCGTCTCACTTGTTTGTAAGATTTTGGATTGTTTTTCACTTCCTTTTCAGGCAGCTGAGCAAGAACAGATTTAATGAAGGAGTATTTTAACTCCCCCGTTGCGCTTGTCCAATCCAATTTATAACTCGTTCCGGAAAATAGAAAAATAATTATCATTTATTAAATGAATGAATGGATGAGTCAGTGCCATTGAGCCCGTACCTCCAGTTACATTATGATATTTAATTACCTTTGCCTCGTCGATATCCATCTTAAATTTCAATAAGGTTCTTGTGAGAAGGGTTTGAAGCAGTCAACTGAAGTAATATAAATACATATATATAAGACACCTTAAGAAAAACACACTTAATACACTAGTTAACTGCGGCAGCGATAAATTTAAGTTGAATCAGGAAACTTACCTGGTATAATAATGGTCAACAGAAACAATTGGAGTAAAAAACGGAGTTTCTACAATGGTTACCGAATTACTTATCTGTGAAAATTTCTTTCTTTTAAATCACAATAACAAAAAAGTGTTGCTGGAATGTGACATTATTGTTTTGGTATGGATGATATCGTAAGACATACGTAGATGTTGAGTGTTTACTTACAATAGAAAACGATTTTACAGCTTTTCATGATTCGCTCATGTATTTGAGGATATGGGGCAATTGGTATAACTTTTTATGCCAATATTTTATGGGTAAAATGATCACGTCATTTTTTGACAAACCACCTGACCCACTACGTCATCAGTCATCATCTTTGGCCAAAGGACCTACCCAGGGTACCGGATGACGTCATTAAAGTATAACCCCCAAAGCTGGCTGGCTGGTCCATCAGCATCATCACAATCATGCATGTAGACATACATACGATACAAGCGTAGACAACATTTGCAGCAGCAGGTAACAGGTACAATAATCATCATCATCATCGTGCTTCATTATATTATCATCCTACCTTTCGTAGCCGTTGTTGTTGTTTGTTACCTGCGCATAATGCATATATGAGACATCAGGATATTGTTGTGGCTATTGGTGGATATCTATCTTTGTTGCCTACGGGGTTTTCAACAGAAAAAAATTCCTGCTTGATTCTTCTCTCTCCTTTTATAATATTGCCATCACATCACCATCGCCAACATTGACACGAAGACGAGCTTAGATCACTTTGATATAGTTCCCCATTACATTTTGAGAAACAAGAGTTCTCTGACCAAGCCAACAGTATGTGTATACAGATATAGTACTCACGCACAGAGAAACTAGAAGAACTCTGATAAGCCAACGGGTGAAGCTCAATTCATCAAGTGAGTCCTGAAGAAGTGAGTGGGCCCCAGAGCAAAGCAATTTCAAGTTTTTACTGACACATACATTCATTATACATGTGAGCCTAATCAAGCGTGTGTATTTTTTAAAATTCAACAATAATCTGCAGAACATTACCATATAGGACTTTACGTGAGAGAAGTGGTACCTACAATAACCTCATGCTTGTGACACAACAACATAGCATGTATACATATCCACAATTTTGGCTTTTGATTCTTTTTATGGCAACATTACATTCTGTGATCATCAATGACAAGGAGAGTCGTGGTGGCTGTTTATCGTAAAAGTGCATTCTAATTTATGACACATTTTGCTTCATTTTTATTGTAATTTTGGGGTACACTCCACACATTGCAAAAGACTAATCATAATTTGAGAACTGAGCTCTGTGTGATGTGGTGAGTGGGTTTGTGGCTGTAAAAGTTTGTTACCTGTAATTTGTGAGGAAATGTCAGGTCAGTTACAAACAATAAGCAGACATGAAATGCACTGCGCCTAGCGCTGGTCCAACACGTTTGTCATTTGTTTAAAAAGACATCCATCCGTTTTGTGTAACGTTGTTTGAATAAATTACTACATAATCTTGGCACAGCTGTCCAACAGGAAATTTTCTAGGTCAGCTTCGTGTAAAAGAAAATAACCACTCATTCATTCATAGTGGTTTGCTGCTCTTTAATTGGAAAATGTGTAGCCTTATCATCATCACCTCTACAACTCTGGTTTTACAAGATTACGTCAACTCAAAACTGTGACTTAAAAAATATGCACCTCGCTCTCCCTGCTCCTACTGACATTTTTTTCTGTATCACGTTTTTATGCAAGACTGCATAACATGCAAATTATAGTAACAGACAGACAGAAGGGAAGCTCATTTTGTGTCTGTATTTGTGAATTTGAAGTAAAACATACAAGTGCCTATATACACAAGTATAGAACATAACCAATGACACTATCTCAATCTCTTTTGGTGAAGATGTTGATGACTATAGCATTGTGTGTCTCATGTTCTGAATGAGTTTTTATTATTATGGTTATTAGTGTAACATTGCACAACCTGTTTAAAGTTTCACATAGTTTACCCACCTATCAAAAGGGATAATTTATCAAATTCTGTAATCTCACGGCTACCAAATGAGCCTAGATGCTACTTGCCTTGCTACAAATACCTACTTTCCACTTGTTTCATAGCTCAAAGTAAATAAATATGAGCTATTCACAACAGTAGCATTTATTTTGTTTATCATATCCCCCTCATCATTGCAAGAGTCGAGTGGAAAAAGTTCCCACGGATTTTTTTTTACTTGTGCTGTTTTCTTATCTTACATTAGCTACATGTATATTAAGCCTTTTCCCTTGTGTCATTAGTTTATGGCCATTTTTATTTTCTCATTTGCATGCAAAAAAAAGTTGTGTTGTATTTATGTTAAACGTTAAAAGGCAAACAATTTTTCTCTCTGTAAGCAAAAGATGTCCATGTAAGAATAAAGTATAATACATATATACTTCAAGTAGAATTTGTAGACGTGAATGAGGTTTCTTTAAAGACGGATACAGCTAGCAGAGGTTCGTCTGTTGATGCAACTGTCAGATTGTGTGTGTAACCACGCATAAAATATATGCTAAATGCCAGAGCTACTTTATCAAAAAATATTTTGTAACAATGTGCCATTCATAATTTGTGCAGTATTGTTGGTGGATGTTGCTGTCAACGTGAATACCAAAACATGTTGATCTACCACAAGAAAAGATAGACAAAGAGATTCTTGCAGTTTCCTTATTTCCTGTTACGTTGTGTGTTTGCTCAAGTTTTATTTTTTAAGTCTCATTTCTTCGCTATTGGTTAATAGTGCAGTGTGTTACCTGTGTGCTTGCTCGTGTTTGGCATGAGGTCTTTGGTTTTGCATAAAAACACAATTCATCCTATCAGAGTTTGATTATCGTCAAGAGTTATTAGCTGTTTTCTCTTGAAATACAAAAGCCGACAGATTGATAGTGACTGTAATATTTTTATCATGCAAATGCCAATACAAACTGAGGAGTGAGCGAAGAGAGAAGAAAGTCATAAGTCAAACTTTTTGCGAAAGTCCATAAAACTGTCATCTTTGAAGATATATATAAGCGTGCCAAAGTTTGCATAGTGTGTGATGCTGATCATTAGTGGCACAAAGTTTGTTTGTATGAACCGAGATGATTTGATATTTTAAAAACCGTTTGAGTGTCTGAGATCAAAAAGTTTTGGCTTTACAAGCTTGTGTTGTGATAAGTGTGCCTCTCAGTATTTACAAATGCGCCTAATTAGCAGTTGGAGCACTACTTTGCTTCTCTGGTAAACAAAGAATCGGGTAGTTGGATATGTACAACTTGAGTCACGAATGTGTACATGCATTCATCATTTTCCAACAACGCACTACATTTCGAGTAGAAGTCAAAGTAATTATTTTTCGGTTTTGAATGCACAGAGAGAAACCTTATGGTGCATTCCATCCATATAATTTCCCGTACATCAGTAGCATCAACCAACCCCTCTCGTTTTTAGCCAAAAGATTGGAATTTCCTCGCTGCAGCCTATACCCACACGTACAACTCTACTGGATCTAGTAGCTTCACAACGTATTTTTGGTATTTTGTGGAGAACATTCAAAGTCTGATTTGATCTCATGAATTGTACCAATTTGAGCCCCATCATCCTCAAATCAAGATCAAAGACAACCGTCAGATTCCAGAAAGTTTCGAGTAACCATACCACAAAAAGCATAAGTTGTAATAAAAGTGGTAGCAGCAGTAGTCGATGTAGTGGAGCCAGTGACACGACTTCTAATAAAAGCAGTACCAGCACGAGTAGTGCTGGAAGCTCTTCGTCGTCATCATCATCATCCTCTACTGGAGGTGCCCTGCACGGGGCAATAAGGAAGCTTTCTGCTGCTGCTACCAATACACTTAGCCTTCATAATAATCATCAAAATCATGACAGCACTCTCTCTAACAAGCGACCCGGTGAACATCAAGGTAATTCACGTGAAATGGGAAGACTTTCTCCCAACATTATAATACCATTAGAGACTATACATGTACTCTGAGTCTCTCAATCTTCAGCACATTTTCCGTCTTCGACATGTGGTCCCATGTGTATTTCGATCATGAATGGAGACGGAGAGGAAAAATGCAAAATATGATATCGCATATGAAATCTTGTTGTCTCGGAAAAAAAAGCAACATGAAACCGGTGTCTCGTACACATGAACGTACCAACTCGTGTTACGCGTTGGATATGATAAGGAGCATCATCCATCTTTCTCCTTTTCATTCAAACTTCTTGCCCTTATTTGCACTGCTTTTTTCCACTTTATCTCCTTCCATCACCCATACAGTTCTTCGTCATGTACTTATTCTGCTCAGCAAAGTGCAAATCTTATTGTGGAATCTTCCCACTAGTACTTCCACTCCACTGCCCCTTCCAATTCCTTAATCCATTCATATTCGGGTGAAACTACATTCACAAGTCCCTCACCCTTCGTGGGTATGTAGAGGAATAGCAAAAAAAAAATATTCACGGAAATACGTGAATACTATATATACCGCTCCAATTCATTGCTTTTTACTATCTTGTGTAATCTTGTGAATCGACCTGAATATTTCTTTCCCATTTTCATCCAATTTATCATCAGCAGCATCACTCAAACCAACAACCAATATTTTTATGATCTACATGGATGGAATCGAAATGGAGCCCGAGCTACTTATCTTATCTGTCGGGGGGAAATAAGACATTCTTTACTATTTTATTTCTTCCTATCAATTCCTCATTTCAATCACAATATGATGATGACGACAGATATACATACAAATTTTCATTCGTGCATAACTCCGAATGAGTGGAAAAAGCAGTCATTCGTGTAAGAAACCGTTCAAGGCTTGACCTGACGGGTTATTTCCAGTTGCTTGCTTTCAATTCCCCCTTTAACTCTAAAGGTTACTCCAACAGAGCTGTGCATAATCTATTATTGGTATTCAATCAAATTTCATTTCCATTTAGAATGCTTTCTTTTTGCATGTAGCCATTCTTCTAAATATTCTTTCTTACTCTATTCATCTGATCGTAAGGAATATGATGGTGGTGGCGGTGGCATACTTTTAGATGAATTGGGTATAATCATCATCGTCATCGCCGAAACGTATCTACTGCGTCGTCAGTCAAATAATCATGGAAAATAACAATAAAGCTCCAAAGTTAAAGACCTCACTAGTGCTCCTGTCTGTATTTACATGGTTGAATGATTGTTCGTGAGCTAATGAGAAAAAAATATAGAATATGCACTGCATAATATCAGCAGCGCTCACTCACAGCTCTTATGTATGACAGGATAACAATTTAATAGTTAAGCCCACGGGCACTTGCTCGCCCCATGTCATAAAATAATGAATGGAATGAGCTGGAAAACACGGAAATCACTTAATGCGCCCATTTTCTCTCCCAACTTGTACAATCTTATGCAATTTTCGTGCTCTTGGCAAGCATATTTTTTGTCTTTTTTCTTGATAATCTTTTTAATAATCTTGGCAATAATGCATTGTTCTCTTCCTCTTGGCGTACTACAACGCACACGTATATATGTGTTTACATTCAGCCTGACAGTCAGGAGACAATGTAGATGAAAAAATAAAATGATGAACGATCATTTTTATTTATATCGTTAGTTTATGTTTATATGCAGCATGCCGGCTAGTAGTATTTATATGTTTTTAGTTTTTAGTGCAGAGTATGAAAATAAAACGTGTGTACACTATAATGTAATAAAATATCATATAATTTTTTTCGTGTTTACAGGGCTGGTTGAGGCAGTGGAGCAAGGAGATGTCATCAAAGCTGACAGGATCCTGACAACTAACGATGTGGACATAAATAGGTAATAAGGCAGTTATCATGATGATGATGATGTAGACTAGACTACACACCACATTTTGCATACATAACGGAACACTGGTAATAATGTTTCATGTCGTAAGTGTACAATTGCCTATTGTCTTATGTCGTGCAGGTTTAGTGGCAACTTTATTGAGCGAAAAAGGAGTAATCCATGCATGAAAATATCATTATTTATAGCTCCATGCTTTATATGCTATATAGCACATTTCTCCAAAAAACGGTCCTAGTTTGGGTTTAACCCTGTACGTACAACATTTCATATTAACCATACACATCATCAAGTACCTTTTGTGAAATGTAGTAATAGTAGAGCCGTATGAAAATCCGTCACAAAAGGTAAAGGTGATGGTATTTAGCATACTTTAGCAGCACTCATCTCATGATGCCTGGAATAAAATATTCAACTTTGACATACGAATATTAACAAAACGTTTTTAACCAAATTATAGTAATACATATTAACCTTAAAAGAGAAGAATTAACCCGACACAATATTCCAGTTAAAAGTTTATGCATTGCTTAACTTTAAAGAAAATAACGTTGACTGCTGCTGTTTCGTTTGTCTGATTTTGAGCAACATCATTTTGTTATGAGAAACAACTTTTTTTTGTGCTTAAGAATGTAAGCATTATTTAGTATGTATGAAAATTACAAGAGGAGCAGGCATTTTTATCTCAGAGAATGGAATAAAATGAAAACGTCCAAAAAAGAGAAAAATATGACTTTGATGAAATATGGTCTGAAGGAGCCACAATATTAAGGAGCCTGTGTGCTGTGCATAAAGAATCATGTTGTTTAAGAAAGGATACCACTTTTTTTCAAGGATGCTCGTTTTGCAAGTAAATGGAATGCTATCTGGAGGGAAGCCATCATGCATGTGTCATACAATCATCTTCATTATTATTATATTATATCATTTCTGTTTTTGTTGTTCGTTTCTGCGAAACGTTATGACGGAACATGTTTTTTTAACCATTTCGTTTGTTTTCTGTATAGTGCTACTGGAGATGGACTGACGCTTTTGGAAATGGCTGTAATCCAGGGAAACCAACCACTTTTACGCTTACTACAAACTCATGGAGCTACTGAAAATCAATATCGTACGTGTGCTTGTCTCACATTATGAGCTTGTTCCTTCCTTTTTTAACTCAAAGAGAGAGAGAGAGAGATAAGTGATATAATGTGTAAGATAAAGAAGAAACTAGACAAGAGAGTAAGACGCATTGCAAATTTTTGTCTGTTCAAATGTTAAGTGAAGAGCCTGTTTATGCTTTCTCCCGTTTCAAAATACGAACCAATGCATATTGCCAGGTTTAGTCTTGTGGAACAATGTCGGGCACGTAGGAAAAGTTATTCGAAATTGGGATTTTGGTGAATCTCGTCGATTCGAATACATAAGAACTTTCATTTTGTTGAAAAAAAGTAGAATCTGACAATAAGAAGATTGATCCTGAGAGAAATTTAGTTTTTCATCCATGCGTCCATTCTTTCTTCTTCAACTTTTTAAGTAAATTTTTCAACGATGGCATAATAAAAACGGCGGGCCTTATTGGAGGGCGTAAGGTAGCATTTTGGCATTTCAGGGAATAGAGTGAGGTAAAAATGTTGGAATTTGTACGTGAGCACGTTGCTCTAATAATGGGACCCAGGTTATGCTTCCCATTTGGTTCCTTTCTTTACTTCCTCCTACGCTACGTGTTTATATAGCAGGGCTTTCACCAAAATCAGTGAAGTATGTATTCCACGATTAATGTTTTATTAATATAGGTGCGGTATAGGTGGGCTCACGCTTATGCGTTTTTGTTTGATGCTACTGCTACACAATATTTCACATAGACATAATATATGTGAATAGGAGACTGAAGAAAAATGTTTGAACTGATACGAAAATTGATAAGGCGAGGGAAAGAAAGTATGTATACGTTAAGATATAGAAAAATGCGGATACACAACAACATGTCGATGATAAAGTTTTCGCACACATATTGTAAATAGTCAAGTAAAGAAAACTTGTAAAACTTCCTTTTTCCGGTATTATGTATGATGCGTTCATTCTGTTTCGACTATACTGTATGAGCAAACTTGTATAGTGTTTGATGAGATGACTTTAGAGCTAAATGCTCAAGTGTTTAGTCGATAGACTGACTGATGATAAGTAAATGACAACACGGCAACACCATTGCTTTTTGCTCAGCGAGAAACCCAGTTTGAAGGATATTTTCGATATTTTGGGGAACGTAATAAAAACGTACGTAGTTAACTGTAAAATAAAAGTCAAACTGCACGTGTACCCACTAGACTTTTTCATCATCGTTTCCGAGCTTCATTTATTATTGTTGAGTTCTCAGTGTTCAATGTCAATCACTTTAGGAAGAAAGAGAATGAATGAGTAAGATTGTCATAAAACCAACCTCATTTTGGGAGATGCGTTCAATCCGTTCTTGACATATTGAAACGCTTATGAATAATGAATTTCTTTACTGATTGATTGCCGTTCGCGTGCAATGTGCATGACTGTTTACATTGCCATAATATTATGTATGTAGGTGGTGCATGTTAGGAAGATTGAAGAAGCGATGAAAATTCCTTTGATGTAATAATTGAAACGACTGCTCTAAATACTTTCGGCACGTTTGCCCATAGATTTAGTTTACTAGACTAACATAAGGTGAGAGTAATGGGGAATCAATACTAATGTTATGTAAAAGGGTTGAAAAAATGTTGAAATATGTATCAAGAAATTATGATGCGTGAAACTGATTCAAGACGAAAGCTATAATCATCTCTCTCTCTCTTTCGTGCACTCATTCATCCATTCATCGTATTGATTGTGTAAGCTTGCGAGTCTATAATATCGCGAGTTCTACTTATCGCTAGTTTGTACTGTCTTTGAAACACAGGTGCAAAACCTGTCTCCGACCAACTTGACAACATGGTACAAGAGGCTGAGAAGACGTCCGAACTCTTGATGACACGCATCCTAAAATGTTCCACATTTGGAAATCTTTCCACAGCCGAGTTGAAAGAGCTTGAAAAAGAGTTCAATATGTGGGAGAAAAGGTACAAGAGGCTGAAAAAGATGAAAAGTTCCTACTCACAAATCCGTAAGTTCTTTTCTTTCTCACAAAAATAATTCCTTATGAATAAAAGATTATATATAGCTTAATATAAAAGTATGCCTAGTTCGTCTGCAAGGCCGACGAGTTTCATGAAAATTCTAAGCATATACACTCTATATTTGGATTTTTCAAGCAAGAGAAAATAGCGAAACGGAAAGGTTATTGGTATAAGAAAGCAATGTTATTTTGAAAATGGAGTGAAACGCCTCTCTTCAGAAAGGAAAAAGAAACTTTCACGAAGGTTAAAGATTCTCTTTTGTAGCATCATCATTCAAATCGCTCTTGTTCCCCTTTTTGTACGATGACATAATTTTTTCATGCCTTGTAAAAAGACTCGTTTCTTTCAGCTTTTCACCGGAATTCCAAAGGAAAAATTGGTAGAACGAGAGGAGAGTGAGTGAGTCAATTCACTCACTTATTCATATGATTATAGACTAGACTGATCTCCAGTTGATAACGATAATGACAGGGGGACTGCTAAAAGGAGAGCTTCGAAGCAGGAACAGATATTCTCGTATGTAGTTGATGAGGATGATAATACGAGGATGAAAAAATAATGACATTCTGCTCTATATATGATAAAAGACATATTACAAGAGTTTCCAAAAGTAAAATTCCATCCTTACATGCTGTAAGAAGAAAAATTGGTGAATTAAATTCAGAATATTGAATAGGCAGTAGTGGTCGACTGCTTCTACAGTACCTAGGCATTTCTTGATAACATATTTTATTCAATATCTTTGATGATGACAATGGGGGAACGTGACATTATATGTCGGAATCGATCATTCTTGACTCCATTGATGTATGCAGAAAGTCACCAACATAAAATATAGTATGAACTTTATGGAGAAAGTAGATTTACGATCTGTGAATGTCAATTTAGTGATTTTTGGTGATTCACACTAGGACAGATCATTTATATGACATCATGACAATATATAACCATACAAATATAGTAGCATAATCATAGGAGAGTCATATTTTTATTATATAAGATGGCAAACAATAAGTTTTAATATGTTTATGTGTAGATTCATAGATCAAAGTTATTAATGTGATTACAGGACCACCGGAAGCCAAGTTACTTATCTCTGTGGACGTGATCGGCAGTTCAGGAGTAAGGATAAAAATCTGTGAGGACAGTGCCAGCGAAGAGAAAGTTATCTTTACCAAGTACCGAAGTAAGTTTTTTGTCTTCTACATGTCCGCATTTGTTTGTCGGTCGTAATCTGTTTAGACTGACGTGATAGACTGTGACTATGTATATACACTTTTATAGGGACACATACTTGTCAAAAAGATTTTAACAATGTCATCGTCATGTGGTTGATATACTTAAGTAGGATGTAGAAAAGAAGATAAGCGACTTTAAGAAATTCGCTTAAGCTTAACTTCAAAAGAGAGATGATACGGCTGAGCAAGAGGATATAGATAAAGCTAAACACGTACTCAGGGGAGATGAGAATGCTGAAACTAAATGTTTTTGTTTGAAAGACGACCGATTGTGATATCGATAGTGATATCGTTGCATTTCACACAGATAGTATCACACAGTTATCATTAATGTTTTACGAGAAGTATTATTTAACTTTATGTTATTCGCATACAAAGAAATCAGATCAAATATATAAAAACACGAGTCCTCTTGGTGGAGGCGTAATGAAGAGGAAATTAAGGTTCCTCTTGAGATGTATAATCAGATCTCTAAAAGTTTTTTTTCTTCTCTTTTGTTTTGTCACCACTTTTCCACCAATTTTCTCGGAACTGAAATGAAACGACTTTGGTGACACCAACAAACTACCCATCCCTTACAACTTGCCGTTTCAGTTGAGTGGAGCTCTTTGGACAAGTTTTCACGTGAGAACACAAGTGGAATTGAAATTTTCGATCTCAAAAAGTTGGAGACCGTGGTCAACTTTCTTAAGTCGGGCTGTCGCTACTTTTTCCGAATTGCATTCGGTAACTTCCAAGGATATGGGAGATTTCAAAATTGTACCCCATTCTCCGTCGTACCCTCATGTAAGTTGTTGAAAGTTTTAAAAAATTGATCACTCAGCTTCAGCTCACAGAAAATCCTGCTTGTTTTTTCAACCCAAAATCCTTTACTTTGTGCAACTTTAACTGTAATTCGTTTTATCAATTTTCACCCTGTTAAAACAAATTAGAGATGCATTATTAACTTGAACGGGTCGGGTAAACTTTGAGCAAACATTATTGTGTCTTGTGCTCATGAAGTAAGTGGTACATATAATGGAACAATTATTGGGAAGGTAGAATGAGCGTAGATAACCCATAACCATATAAACCTATAAAAACTTTGCGATTCGATTCATCAAGCTCACACTCTATAATGATTCAACTTTTTCTTAGCTTGGAGAGACGTTCATGGTGCCAAACCACGATATACCGGAAAAGAACCAATTTTCGACGACATTCTTACCCACCTCAAATCTACACTTTCGGATCCATTCTATTCGGAGCACGTGACTTCCAAAGGGGATGTTAGCAATGCTAGTACTACAGGTCATCATCACAATCACCAACAGAAGAAAGCTCAGAAAAAGTTGTCAATTAAAACCCTCTTCTCAACACCAAAATTCCAGAAATCTTTTACTAGGTAATCCAATCCATTTTCTCTCTTGAAACGAAATAAAATTATGTTTCTGCTACTGTGCTGTGGCCTTTTAAGTGGCTACTCTGGAACTAAAAATAGAATTGGATAGAGCTAAACAAAACTATTATATTAGTGTAAATCCCTTTAGAGTTGAGTTGTAACTTGGAGAAAGTGGAGTGTTTCATAAAAGTGTAAATGAACTAGGCGTCACAGCTTTCCTTGGAGAGTAACTTATTTTTTAAGCATTGTATTGTACATAATGTTGTTTTTTTATCTCTATTTAGGGGATTTTTCCTGAGTTGTGTTGTATACTGCGAGAACAAAATATTAGTCACTTTAGATGACATTCTTCCAGTTCTTGAAATTGACGAAAACTTTCCGGGTTCTGTACAAAAAGACTTTCACTGGCTGCTCAAGGTAAGGATTATGAATTAAACAAGAAATATTTAAAGATGAATAATCTTATGCATGTATGTACGTTTCTACGTAGGCGTATGAATAAATGATTTGAGTAGAGCTAAGCAGTTTTAATACATGTCGCGTAGAAGTTGAATTTTTAATGTGATTTCAAGAGTTCCTCCTTGATTTCTCCTGCCTCTCTTGTCTCTCAAATTTCAGTTTTTGCATTTTTCATTTCTAAACCCGGAACGCAACCCCTGTCTTATGAAAACCCGTATGTCTTTTGTGTATTTTAGGTTGCTTGCAACTGGGAAGATGTCAAATATCTCAAGCAAGAGATGGAGAAGCCAGCAAACGCCTCCACATTCCATACCAGACTTAAAATGCTGAATGCAATAATTTCAATGCAGGTGAGTTCCCATTTCGAGAAATGCTACAGAAATATAGTAAGCTATAATAGCTGAGTACTCCTACACACGAAAGGAAGGTATGTTTACATGTTGGAATGGGGCTGCAACCGCTGTGTGATTCATGCATGAAAAATGAAATGGTGTCATGTCTAATTCCATTGTGAGCAATCAACTTTCGGAAAATTGTCACTTTTCTTCAATGCAATGTATTTTTGGGTACAATATGTAGGGGGAAGCTTAATGAAATTTACATAAAGTCTGTAAAATGAACCCCCAGAATTGTCAAAAAGCGGAGACGGAGGTAGGTAGTTGGAGAAAGTATAATTCAGATACCAAACGAATTTCATGCATGCAAATTCTATAAATCATACATATATGTTCACTCACAAAAGTCCGCTACGATAGGCATTTATTAAACCTGACTTTGCTACATGCTACATTCCAACTAGGAACAGAGTAGTTTCACAGGTAAAATAAAATTGTGCTCAAAAGAAATATAATATAAAGTTCACATTCAGGTTCAACAATGGGAGCAAATGCACTGGCACTGAATTCTCATTGGAATCTTTTTGACAGATTTACACTTTATATTAGGAACAGAAAATGTACTGTTAAGTAGCTAAAATTCCATAAACATTTCTGAAAGTTGATGATTTTTACTACTCTCGTTTTAGAATACTCTCGGGATGGAAGATCTGGGACGACTTTACTACAAAACTTTACGGGACGATTCAAATGGCGTTGTTTTCATTAGTACTATCAATTACTTGCGAACTACAAAGGTTGTCTCCGCACTCAATGTAAGGTGGACTCCTTTGTTCAAGCTCACAAATCGGAAGGTCCTTGATCCAGCTTGCGATATGCTTATGAGCACAATCAAGGTACGTAGTATCAATTATTGTAAGTAACAAAAATCCTCCAAGGAATTTCCTCCCTTAATTTAGTTGACATTGTGTACTTTCTAGGAACAAATTTTGTACCATCAAGTTAGCAATATTCCTTTGGGCAAAGGACTCTATTTAGGATATCTTAAACTTGCCAGCTCAGTTGACCTACTGAAAATCATTGTTCCAACTAAAACACCAAATATGCTTCCTCACGTTAAAGTGCGGGATAATCCACATGTTTCTAGGTAAGTTGACACATTATAAGAGTGATCATTCATACAATCACGTTTATACCTGGAAGTTTATTAAATAATCATTCTTCCTCTGTGTAGCGAGGAATGGTTTGCGCTTCAAAACCTTGTAAAATCTAAATCCCTTGATCTCCTCTCGTGTGAGGGTAACAATCCAACTTCAAGCGAAAATGGGACAAAAAGTAAGACTGCTTCAGACTCTGAAAGTGAAAGCTCGGATACAACCCGATACTCAGAGGCTCAAGATATCTTTAGAAAAGAAGTTAGTTCTAGTTTTAAAAAGCTGTTGACGCTTCTAGAAGTTGATGACAATTCCTCCCTTGGCCACAGGTAATCTGAAGTTTGCAATTACATTGTGTTTATTCGTTTGGAAAAACAGTATGCTCGCAACGTTTTCACATATTTTCCACGTTTGCTTTAGAATCTACAATACCGAAGTAATTGAAATTAGTTCAGCCGTCTCCTTGTTAGTAGTGTTACCGTCCGTGGAGAATGTTTGTCTTGTTGCTGGACAGTCTGACAAACTTCTTCACAGAAATGATCTCATTGCCCTACCGATCCAGGTAACCCCAAATCAAATTGAAAATAATTATTAAGCCAATTGAGGTCCTCATATTAGTGTACTAATTACATGTTTCTATATACTATCAAAGGTTTTTGAAGTGGTCCATTTATGTACATATCAAAATGAGTTTGTATCTCGATACGCAAGACTGTCGACAATGTTAGAGGTTGCAGCTATACTAGCACATCACAATCAACGAGAGGTGAGTTGTGGTATTTCAAAACTCATTTTTGCTCAACACAGAATCATGTTCCCATAATGAATGAGGTGTGTAACGAAGCGTGACTTTGCTCCTCTAGGCTTTTTCTTCGGATGAATTAACTTCAGCAAAGCATCGTACAATCCTCGTTAGTGAGTTACAAACAAAAACGGATCTGAATTGGAAAAGTTCTCGTTGGGTGATGGATTTGGTAACTTTGGCAAGAGCTAAAGACCCAGGTGTTCTTCCTGTACAACAAGCATTTGCTCAAACGGTTGGTAAAACATCATCAGATTCGATTGCCTCAATCATGTCAGCAGATGCAACTCTGGTCAGTAATGAGAAACCACTAGGCGAAGATTTTGCTCTAAGGCCTAGTCCACATTTAAAAATTGGAACGAATCTTAAATGTTCAAGAAGCGAAAATATTCTGGCAACGTTAGGACAGCAAGGGGTGAAAGAACACGTTGATAGCTTTCTCAACCCACCAGAATATCATTCCAGCCAACCTGATTCCCTTGCGTCACCTCATAAATTCGTATCTGCTTCCCCAAAGGAAAAATCAACAACTCAGGCGACTAACAAAGCAGCTTTCGCATCCGGTCGGTTGAGCTACACTTCTCATTCACAAAGCGAAACTTCCATATCAGTTTTAGCCACGCAGTGTGGCAGTCCTTGTGCAGGATCCACCCCATTTTATAGTCCAAGCCTTCATAATCTTTGCAAACATGCATCGGATTCAGAGGGCAGTCTGCAAACTGCTGCTGAAACCTCTGAAGATGTACAACAAGCGGAACAACAGCATCAAGATAACGTATCACAATTGTCTGCTAACGTAGGCGATAGACTCTCAGTTTCTAGTAATATAATTTCAGTGGAAAGTTCATCACCGCTTCCTTCCAGTTCACCAATACCATTGGATCTAATCACTTCTCAGGGTCTTATAAATAATCATCAACGCCAATCATCTTCCTCTTCATCAGTTGTATCTGAAGCCTCCGATACAAATCCTGCTTTGATTAGCTCTATGATAGCTACCAAAGCTGGAATCGTTAGGCCGATCGCAGAATCTGTAAAACAAACTAAGGTAGTTGCGGTTTACGCAGCTTACTCTTGTGGATTAGCTCCTGGAACATGTGTTCGTCTTCAAATTACTAATCATACGACATCACGACAAATACTTAATCTACTTATTAAACACTTGAGTGCAGCAGTATTGGCTAAAGGCTTGGATGGACCAATTTATGATAATTATCAAGATTTTTGTTTGGGTATGGAATGTCATTGTTAAATTTTGCTTTACATTGCGCTTAAACATACCTTGATATATATTAATATAATGGTAATTTTTTATTGCTACTTTCAGTTGCAGTCATCGGAGCCAGAGAACGGGTACTTCGTTTGGATTTTAAGCCCATGCAGCTCCAAAAACCTTGGGATTTGGCGAGGTTATACGTTAGGAAAAAGCTTGATGTCACTGCGGCCATTTTGGCAGAGTCGCGAATTCTAGCAATGTGCTCAGGTTTTCCAGCGCAGCCTGACTATGTCCCTGAGGAACCAGAATAAATGGATACAATATTTAGGGAATTTACAAATTTTATGTACACAAGTAAAATACTATGAAACCCGTATAACAAAAAAGTAAATCCGTCTCTATCGATAATGCAGATAGGTTCACTAATATCAGAGTCAGCAATTACTTTGTTATATGTAATTAAAAACATAAGTAGTTGCCAATGATAAACTTATGATGGCCACATATGTAAAAACTACAGTAATCGTGTCGAAAAATGAATCTCTCTAAACCTTCTACAAATTGATTTGGAAATAAACCTTTCAGCCATATATTATTATGCTTCCGAGCATTTTAAGAAATCTCAAACCCTTCTTCACACTCTGCTATATGATAATGCTTTTTAATTTGATACCTACTGAGCTCTAAGCCCATAAACTTTTGTATGTTTCGAGTTAGATACCTTAAAACGGATCAAAGGTGACAGACTATACGTCTGAATGAGAGTGAGAGCTTACATTATTGTACCAATATTTTTGTTAGATATTTTTTGTACCAGCTCAGTGATAGCAACAGTATTGATCCTCGAAGTGATCATAAAATTTATCAATATCTATCCTGCTCCAGTGAGCCATTCCCATTAATGCAAGCTACAGATTAATATTTAAAACTTGGTTTCTCCAAGAGCTAGATAGATAGATAGGCAATGACCTTCCACAAACGAAGCAAAACTGTGTCCTTGAGAAATTTGTGGTTCAATAAAACCAAAATCATCATACAGAATCATCAAAACTTAAATTTGTGTGGGGACAAATTTCTTTACTGTTATTTACTATAAAATATGGTGGTTATAGACAGATCCATAAAAAATATCCAACCAGGGCACACTGCATCACATAATATCACTATTTTAAAGGTAAAATCAATGTAGGTGTAATATGTACTAATCTTTGTTCAGTACAAACAACAGTTTTTTTAACGGAATACATCAACCATCTACTTACTCACAACAATAAGTCAACAACAACGTTCGCCAGGTAAATATGCTAGCCTAGTTGGTATAAAATCATCATGAATCATAATGTCCATCACAGTAAAGAAACATAATGACAATCGTACCATTAAGGTACCAATACTTATTTCTGAATTTCATACAAGAAGATGATGTTAAAAATATGGTTTCAAAAATAAATAAACCAAAAAATTATTTAAAAACGAATTCATACCATTGATTTATTTGAGTAAACGTTAGAAAATACGATTATTTTCATGAGATTACGATTTACGACTGCTTGCTACGCCTTGGAGGACACTAGCGACTGATTTTGTCGTGATTAACTCAAATGGCGTCAATTTAGCTTTGTTTTGAACATCACTTTTGGCTCCATAAGCTAATAACAGCTTAGCTGCCTCTACTTGTTCATCTTCACAAGCCAAATGCCTAAATGATAACAAAAATCATTCAACAATCAATAAATTCCCGATAATAAATATAAAATTCACCTTGTCCTCAAATTCAACTTACAGTGGAGTATTTCCCTGGCTATCTTTAGCATCTATCTCAGCTTTAGGGTTTTTCTGATCTAGCAAGACCTTCACTAATTTGGCATTTCCAACTGAAGCTGCTCGATGAAGCGCTGTAGCGTTATAAGAATCCCTCATATTTATGTCTGCTTGATTTGCCAAAAGAATTTCAACTACCTGTAGCAAAAAAAAACAAATATTTACAATCCATCATAATGTTCAAATCAAACACAGCTTTATAATCAGACCACTTCACATACATCAAGGTGATTCTTCGAAGATGCATACTGCAAAGCTGAGTGACCTCCAGAGTTTTGTGCGTTAACATCAGCCCCTTTCGAGATTAGAAGGCGTACAATTGGGGTTCTGCCAGCAGATGCAGCAATAATCAAGGGTGTTAACTGATCCTAATATTTCAAACAAAATTAAAACTTCAAAGTCTTCAAATCCAAAGCAAACTTTAAAAACTAAAAGCTTACATCGTCCGAGGGGTCGACAGGAGACCCCAGAGTCAAAAGTAATTCCGTTAGCTCGGTAAATCCCATGCTGCACGCCCAATGTATTGGTATTCGACCACTCTGGATAATAAAAACAATATAAATTATTATACTAACTACTACATTCACCTAGAAATGTGTCATATGCTGAAATATTGGGTGACTACCTCATCCTTGGATTTCACGAGGTTTTGGTTATTTTGAAGCAACTGCTGAGCCCCGACCACATCACCGGACAAAATCAGTTGATGAACAGTCGGAGGTGGAGGTACCCTACCTGCAACTATGATGAAGATAGCGAAACATTCCACATTTTAAAACAGCCTTAAATTATCGATCAAAACATTTAATTACCAACCATTACCTCGTAATTGTTGCGGCACTGTGGAACTCATGATTTAATTTTCTCCAAGCCTTTAAATAGTTCACAGTTACACAGATAACACAATGTCAAATGTCTGAGACGCTGGAAATCACCAAATTCTCCGAAAATGACGAAACTAAACCTCAAAAATATTCCTATTCCAAAACTGACTTCCTCAGAATCCTCAGAAAACAAGTTTTCGTAATGCTGGCGTGTGAGCCGTCAGTCGTCACAACTTGGGGAAAATAGATACAATGGCTACCCATGTAGTTTGCATGTACACCTAACACTATAAAAAGGAAAAGTTAAATCACCGACCTCATTGAATTTAACGAACTATAAACATATCTGATTGAGGAGTATCAACAAGATTGAAAATGATGAATAAAAAATGATACTTCAGTTTCATTCATCCCGTTGATGATGGATAACACATGAGATAAACATCTGCAAAATGTCGAAGCTTCACCCAAGATTCATCCTTTGTTCATCCTGTATGGAAAATACTCCCATCCTTTCCGGGGATGTATTGTGAACATGTAGAGCGAATGGGATAGAGCGGCCTTGTGGTTGCGGGAAAGAAGAATTATTATCTGGGAGAAAGTTATTTCAGCCCAGCTACTAATATTGGGCCACCACTTGTTATTCTTAGTTATCAATTAAAATCTACGTAATTTCAGAAAATATTTATTGATAAGCTTGAACCACAATGATCTTCTATTCGAAGAGGTCTCCGAATTGTTTGTTTTGTAACAAGGGTTGTGAGGCTCCACTTCAAGTAGTAGTGCAGGAGGAGACTGGGGAGAATGCACTTTCACAGCCTCCCACAGGTAGTGCAACCCAGGATGAGGATGGCGATGGTCATCAGAAAGCAGATGAAAAATTGGATTGTAGCTGTCACAAGTCCCCCATTCCATTTTTGGGACCACTTTCATGGAATCAGGAGGAAAGTGACGGGTTTCATGATAACTTGAAGTATGCATTTCTTCTGAGACAGTTGTTGGATTATCCCAAAAGCAAATGTGTTCAGTATCTGAAGCAACGGTGGAAAGCGGAAAGAGGAGGGGTTCCAGACGACAAGCAGGATGGTTGGTTTACCGTTTGTGGGTCTTGCTCGAAACTTGTGGAGGAAGGACATGAAATATACCACAAAATTGAAGAGTTGGAGAGGAAGCTGTGTGAGTTGAAAAAGAACATGAAGGAGATGCTGGTTTCCAGTCATGGTGGATATTTGGACAGTTTGACTGAGAACGAGAAGGACAGTGAAAATGGGGATGATACGATATGCTCTGAAGTTCGGAATCACTTTGTACCTAGTAAGTGTATGAAGCATGTAGTAGTTTGTACTACTGGAAATGCATTGAAAACAGTTACATTTTATGTTTTTCCTTCATAGGAGTTCCAGTCGACCAAGCTATCGTCAAAATGGAAGTGGACATCCAATGTCAAACTGAGTTGTTAGAAACAAATGCTGACTTTATAAATGAAGATGAAGATGATGATCCTATGGATGGGGGTAATACATCTGAATCTGATTGGGCACCATCGGAAGAAATAGATGATAATGATCCCTTGGATATAAAACCGGATTTAATTAAACTTATGGCATCGAAAGATCTACCTCATGAAACTCCTGAAAATGAAGAAGAAGAAACTAACACAGAAGCTTCTTTAATTCAATTGAAACAGAAGGATGACATTGAGCCACTTTCTACGATTCCTCAAAGAACTCTGAGGTTATTCATTTGTATTCAGCATTAATTGTATATTGTGCTGCTGCAATAAACGTACAAAATAACATAATTGTTTTGTAGATCTCGTAAGTCAGCAAGGCTTACTCTTAAAGTTCAAGATCAGGACCAAGAGGCCGAAGTTGTTACCCCTGCTGACGAAAGTGAAGAAGAAGAAGACGAATCAGTATCTACAATAAAGAAGAAGAAGAAGAAAAGCGTTTTATCTGATTCCGAGTCAGAGTCAATGTCGGAAGAAGAATCAGGGTCCGAGGATCAGGATAATGTCAATTCTAAGGGTCAATTTTCATGCAGTATATGTGGTGTAATTTACCAAACTCAACATCGATGTCGGGAACACGAAGATTTGCACAAGAGGGATGACGTGTTTAAATGCAAAAAATGTCAGTTTGTCTGTCTAACGAACAGGGGGTTGAAAATACATAACACCAAACTGCATATAACCTCCGACCCATCTGCAAAACTAAAAGTGAAGAAGAAGAAAGTTACACTAGAGTATGCAACAGATGGGGAGGATGGAAATGACTACTCATGTGACATGTGTCCAGTTGTTTATAAAACTGTCCATCGCTTAAGGGAGCACCAGGAGAAGCATCAAATGGAAAACGTACACCGATGTCAAGTTTGTGGCTTTGTTTGTCTGAAAAGCAGAGGTATAAGGATACACGCCAGAAAATACCACTCCAATCTTGCTAACTGGAACGAAATTTTTGATGAAGACGTGAAATCAAATGAAGCAGCTTCAGGTGCTACGGATGCTGCTGAACAAGAATATTCTTGTACTGTTTGCTGTGCCGTTTATAAGGTTAGTTGAAAGCAAAAAGTTTTTTATATCATTTGTGTGGACATTCGACGTTTAAAATATCTTATAATCTTATGTGTTCTAATTTTCATCAGACAAAACATCGATTAAATGAGCATAAGCGATTTCACAAAATGGATAATGCTGTAAAATGTCCAGATTGCCCGTATGTTTGCATGACAGAGAGACAGCTTTTCGTGCATTCCAATAAACAACATCCGAAATCTGATGATCCAACATCCTCCAACTCGAAAACTTATGCTAAAAAGAATAGTTCCGGACCTTATCACTGCGTTCTGTGCCCTGCCAAATATCAAACCGAGAATAGGTAAGCTAAAAAGTAAAAGTAAATTTTCCATTTCTCTATTTCCTGTGTAATTAATTAATTATTTTTAATTCATAGATTCAAGCAGCACAGTGCTTTGCACAACAGTGACGTAAGCTTTAAGTGCGAGTTATGCGGTTGGGTACTCTCGACTCAAGAAAAACTACAACACCATTTGATTTTCAGTCACAAGAAAAAACGAGCGAAACGGTTGCGGTCTAAAGAAATGTACAAATGCGACCATTGCCCTACTCTTTTTGGTAATTATAAGCTTACTATACCATTAACGTCATAAGATCATAGAATCCATGTATTTAAACTGCTTGATTCTGAGAAAAAATTGATTCAATCTAACTAAATGCATTTTAGGAGCCAGACAAGCCTTTAGAGATCATGTTTTTGCATACCATAAGGGCAAATTAGTTCAGTGTAAAGAATGTGACCGTTGTTTTGAAAGTAAGCAGCTTCTGAATCTTCATGTTCAGAAGAAGGCCTGTGATGCAGTGGACACGCCTACGGCTGAATCCGATGATGATGCACTAACAGCGAAAACATTTAATTGTAGAGAATGTTGTTCAGCCTTTAAGTCTCGGTCGCAATTACGAGCTCATATTGCTGCAGCTCACATAAAAGAATTTCCATGTACCGTGTGTTCGGCTACTTTCCCTACAGAATCCAGGTATGTTGTGTGCCTTGAGAAAAATACTGAAATCTTTAATTTGCAATACTTACATATTTACTATTAATCGTATAATGTTTGCTTTTGGACGTGATACAAACCCTAGGTGTACCACATTTTCACATGTGTCTAAAACGAAAACTCGCGAGACAAAAAGTACAACATAAGCGTCCTGATAGGAGTCATAGTAAATTCATAACATGGGCCTATAGCTTATTACAAGTTGAGTCTAAAATTGTATGTTCGATAAGATGGTGTGTATAGTAATGATAGATTATCTGCTTACAAGAGTGTGCTCTAGATGTTTACATTTGCTATAATCCATAACAATCCAATAATAGCTACTAAAATATCCTCTTGATTAATTATACTTTTATTATTTATGTGTGCACATCTATTTCTTAGCATCCCATTGCGCGCACCACCCATGCTTAACACACTGCATTCGCAGTTAAAAACGACACACACATACGATATTACTTTTTTGGCTCAATGAATCTTTACCCTCAAGAAAGACAGTGCTGATTTAGATATGCACGATTTTCTAGTAAATAACATATCTAATGATAATTAAATTCGTTTGTTGGGAGATATAAGGAAAATTGTGAAAGAGACATATTATAAGTCAATTGGACAACTTTATGTATTAGAATCTAGTGAGTCGTCTGGTATTACGTTATACTGGCTGAGCTTAAATTATATTGTTATTTGTACACAATATTGAGTGTTGTCTCGCTAGTATCTCTAGGTACTCGATAATAGAGTTCAAAGAGGTTTCAGAGGTTGAATGCTTAAAAATATCTATCTCGGATGTGTGTACTTCGTTATTTGTACCAGATTAACCGCGTTTCCTCCAGAGAGGCGGCTAAAACTACTATATACAAATACCGCCTACTCACATACTGCTTCAGCCTGGATCTTATAAGTCTACATATTCTAGTGAGCGAAATTTCATGAACATTTGGAGTGAATGACATTCCAATCAGAATAATTGTTGTTAAGATTAGACTTGCTCTCAACTGTTCGTCATACTCTCCGTCGTTAGAATAGACAGACAAGCTACAAATCTTTTCTCTTCAGATCAAAATAAGTTCTCCAGAGTGAAGATAAATATTAAAGATTCTACTAAATTAATATTTTAGTCAGTAATCTCTGTGCGGCGCCATAGGTATAACAATGGTTATAAAAAGTATTTACACTTCCTTACTACCACTAAAATATGTGTTAAAATCTCCTTTCTGCGTTTAGTACCAACGACTGACGTATTTTATCTTTGTGAGTGTGCATGAAAATGTGCAACACTCTTTCTTCCAGGTTTTTGTGTGCGTGAGAAGTTACTTAGATTTTAGCGAAAACAGAATATCCATATACTCAGAGATGCACAGTTCTAGGATTTTGTTTGTTGTATTTACGCAACTGAAGAGCGAGCTTTGCACCACTTGAAAGATATGTTGTAACGGTGTGTGTAATTTTAGTCTTCTTGGATTAACAAGTTACAAAAGAGCAACTTAAAAAATATCACATAACTTCTATCTCCCACGCAAATATCACGTGTTGTAAATGGATCAATCACTAGAAGGTTTGCGACTCAACTACATTTGCACCTCTGAGACTATACAGATCTGTCTGCAATTTGTGTACAATTGTAGGTAAATCCAAAATTATTTATGTACCTCAGACATGTGTTCGATGATAAATCGACTTTTATCTATGTTTGTGCCCTTACTCCAGAAGTAGCGTATATCTCCGTGAACTACCCCAGGGCTGCCTCGAACAAGGGCAAGGATCCTACCGAAGTATCTTTGCCAAAGCCAGATCAAGGTCCATTCGTTTGCAAATTTTGCAACCAGGAATTTTCCATGCGATACCACTTACATAGCCACCTAAAAACTCATACGGAAGTGTATGACAAGTACAAATGCTCAGTGTGTGGTAGGGGCTATAGCTCTGTAAGCGGACTAAAGAGGCACGAAGAAAGTGCGCACCAGGCTTCAACGTATGATTGTCCGAGTTGTGGTCGCCAGTTTCCTTGTCGAGATTATGTTAGATATCATGTCAAAAATCATTGTAGGAAGAAAGAAGGAACGGCTGAAAAGTCCGAAGACCCAGAAGATACTAAGCATGGTAACTTTCTCCTATAAAATGTAACATTATTTCTATTACTTGAAGTGTCATTATAATTGTTGTGGACTGGCATTTAATTTGAAGAACCTGTTTCGACGGAACCCATTATCCTTAATAAAGCCGGACAATTACATGTGGTAACCCCCTCAGCAAGCGTCGCAGTCGATACGTCTACTGAGTTTGTCCTTGCACATCATTCAGCAACAGTCCAGCAGGTCCAAGCTCCCAGCTCAAGTTATACTCAACAAGACTCTTTGGTCAATGACTTTACAAACCCGTTTCTGAGATCTTATTATCAGACCAACTACAAATAGTAGCTCGTGGTTGTCCATACGAGAATATGTAGCAATGTTTTATCAAACAATTAAATAATTTGTTCTTGCTTAATGTGAAACAGTTTCTTATTATTCGTAGCTAAAGTGTGTTTTATTGGAAGTATTATTTATTTATTGATTTATATTTATTTGAGTTTTATGGCTTCACCAATATTTTAGTATGATGGTATCAATATAATGAATACGATGTTTATTGAATAAAAAACTAGACATTTATCTTAAAATTATACCCTTTTCGACCATCCCTCAATTAGTCACGCAAAACGAATTTCAATTTAAGGAGAAATAAAACAAATACGACACAAGTGTGAGCAAGTATAAGTTCATCACATTACCCATTATTGTATCAAATTTGCGTTTCACGCAGTGAAAACATTTTCAAGCTTTTTCAAGAATTTATATTCTTATTCAATCTATTATTTACCCTTCATTTCATTACGTAAATCGATTTTCCGTTGACACGCTCCTTTTACTTCCACAAAGCAACAACAATGTAATATGAGCTGAGCAAATCCATGGCACTTAGAACAGTAGCAGGCACTACAGAACAAGGTCCGATTTTCATAGTGACCTTCCTCAAAGGATTCACGAGTTTTCTGAAGCGCTTTCTCTCAGAATTGAGAAAACTCGTGTAATAACCTAGGGCATTAAGGAATTCTTCGGATGCCGGACGAACTCTTGACATGAGTTTATACACGCGATACATCATGTACATAGACGCTAGGCTGTCTTCAATGAAGAACCTAAAAACAATCATATAGTCCTAACTTTTATCATATTATTTCCTATAATGCCGTTCTTACCGAAATTAGCAATTTCAATGTTTTTTTTACCAAATGTCCATCACTCCTGTTCCGGGTAGCCTTATTATTTGCACTGCAAGAAACACATCAGAGATGAACTGACAGTAGCCGCAAGCATGAAGAAATATTGTTTTGTAAGAAACCCATTGATTAAACTGATCGCTAATTAACATCAGTTTTCTGTAATCCTTTATCAAATGATCAATGTTGTAATCTGCTTGACGATCAATAGGTTTTAAGATCCGAACACGAAGTCCGATTGCGGGTTTAGCAACCTTTATTCTCTCTAATGCGCGTAATTTATGTACCCTTTTTGTCATCTCTTCAATGATGTGAGCTACAAAGCTGGATTGGAATGCAAGCAGGCAGTTGCTGCTCACCATCAGATTCCATGCATGGAACATTACCACGAACTCGTGAATTCCAAAAATGACGAATAGAACCAAGTTTTCCTCCTCAATGAACGCATAGGTCCATGAACAATACTTAGGATCTGCATAATATTGGACCAAATAGCAGATGCAGCCAACCCACGATATTGTTCTGAAAATGCCAATTTAATTTAAGTTTCTGCATTAATTACTAAAGCACATCAAGTTTGTAAACTAATTCCAGCAGTAGGTGTATAGGACTTACTGGTGAATCCACACAGTAGCTTTATGAGATGCGTCAACACGCTGCTTCAATGCGGTAGGGTGCCCTAAGCTTTTGTAAATTGAGTTTCCTACCACCCAGCTTTGCTTTAGAATTTCTGCAGTTTTCAGGCATTCTTATGGAGCTTTGTATTTAAAGCTTTGAAATCTAATTATTCTCTACAATAACTTACCAAAAAGCGGGTACCGAGAGAACCATATTGTGAAGGACAGCGTGACAATACCATACATCAAAAGATATAATGTCACCCCAATCTTATCCAAAAACTCGAGGACTGGAAATTGATGTGGGATCAGGTATAAAATGTATGCGAACTTTAGCAAAGAGTTTGCACAAATAAAGTAAAACGAAAATTGCGCAAGCACTGAACTTGACCTAACGGAATAGGTACCCGAACTTGCTTTCTCAGCTATGAACTGTCGTGATACTCCAAAATAACTTAATCGGTTTAGAAATTTTTGTTGATATTGTACAAAATCATTTCGTAAAGCATTCCTCCTTATTACACGCTCCATCTTCCCTGTGGTCAAGAATGAAGAGTTGCTAAAGTAAGTCTAAATGAATTCTACACTCTGCGGCTTTCACTTTCGGACTTTCTCCACTCGTCTAAAAATAATGTTTCAACGACTCCCCACTGAGTGTGATTACATGTAGTTGCAAACAATCATTCATGAAATGTAAATTACACATATTACTACTCTCTTAGTAGCTTCTCAATTTTCACTTTTTTTGTAATTGGACCCTTCACGTGTTGACAGTTGTGTCAAAGCTAGTCATTATAAAAATTCAAGAATGAAGTTCATGCATACCTAATTAAATGTACCCTTTTGCGAAAAAGGTACGACGAGGTGTAGGTTAAAGCTAAAAATGAAAATTCATTATTCTTAAATGAGTGTTTGATTGGATGAAGGTAGAAATAACGAATTTGCAAAATGCCGTCACTGAAGATCTTCAAGATGTAACTAGTAATCATTATTTTGCAACCGTTTAAAGTGGGAATTTGAAAATTCAAGTTTATCTTGCAGCGCCAACGTGGTTTCGTTTGGTTTAATGACAAGTTTTAGACATTATGAATGACATGGCTCTTGGAGAATAACAGCTATAACTATTCATTTTACACCTAAATTCAGTATGTTGTGTGTTTTAATTGCTCATGATTAACTTTTTTTTTAATTATTCTAGTCTCACTTTCTCCAATCCCCCACTATGCGTGTCCCAACAATAGAAATAGAGTACGAACCCTATGGTCCCAACAGCTCGTGTTAATTACATAATTTAGGCTCGCACTTTGATAATTATTTGCAAATTATTTCATGAAGCTCTAAATTAAAGGTCTGGATAAACATTAGGTAACATGGTGGCATGTCGTAGGCGTATTGGATAAATAGGCGTGTGTTGGATGCTATATTTGACTGAAAACCTAGCTTTTATGAGAGAAAATCACCAGTTCGAAAATATAGATTAAAGTACAACGAATGACTTTATTAGTGACTTGTAAGTTGTGAGCATAAAATAAACGCACAAGGGTAAGCGAATGGAATAATTTTTAAATAATAAGTAATTATTCGTAGGAACCAATAGCTAAAAATAAGGTTCCAACAATATTGAATAAAAAATGTCGGATGAAAATATATAATAATATTACAATGACCATTTGTTGTGGGGAAAAATAAGATTTCAATCACCACAAAGCAACGCATACATAGTAAGTGTTAAATGTTTCCAGCGCAGTTAACACCGTCATCGGCGTCACTATACTTGGTCCAAGACGTAGTGAAACACCTTTAAGCGTTTTCGAAATTCTTACATAAAGCCTTCTCTTCGGAGTGTTATAAAGTAGATACTCATGAAGTGCACGGAGAAACTTTTTAGATGCAGCCGATACTAAAGACATACACGTATACGCTCGATATATCATGTAAACTCCTGCCAAACAATCCTCGAGGTAAAACCTGCCGTAAAACAGTACAAAATCAATGAATTTAATATCTATTCAGGAAATAGAGTTTAATCACATTAACAAATATGTTTAACATTCAATTTAACAAAGAGTACCAAACATCCATAAATCCCGTTCCTGGCAACTTCAGAACTTGAATAGCGACAAACACATCAGAAATGAATTGGCAATAGCTGCACCCATGCACGGCCAGAACTTTGTATGCAACCCAGTCATTGAATTGGTCAGAGATGATTATCAATTGCTTGTAATCAAATATCAGTCGATCAATGTCGTATTTAGTCTTTTTTGCAGTATTGATATTATTAGGATTCAAACTGGTTTGCCTGCAATGCAAAATGGTGAGTATTCTAACTTCCAAATAATACGTAACAACAAACCGCCTCATTTTAGTTACCCGATAGCTTCTGCTGTTTCAGTGATTTGGCCTCGGTCTCATAAAGCGATCTTAAAGATTCAGTCATACTATTAATTAAGTTGGCTAATGAAACCCCTTGAATTGTGCAAAGGGATGTGGTTGCAACGTTCAAATTCCATGGAGTCATCATAAAGAAGAATTCATGAGCACAAAATAGGATTTTGAGCCACCAAGTATCCATTTCAAACGTAGAATAAGTGAAAGTACAATATTTTGGGTCCGCGTAAAATTGTACTGCTAAGCAGAAGCATCCCACCCACACAATCACTCTTTATGGTGAAAGTAAAAATGTCAGATTATTTAATGAAATATCTTGATATTTCGCTGGCGTTTACCAAACTTCCATCAATTGACTTACATGTGAATCCAAACGGTAGCTCTATGATGACTTTGAACTTTAGGCTTTAATTCTGTTGCACAGTCTAGGTTCATCATTATAGAGCTCTCCACTTTCCAAATTCCTAATAGAATTTCTATTGAAGTAGGAACTTTATGAAGTTGTGACAAATATCAAACATATATCAGATACATGGGAAGGACTAACCATGCAATGGATATCGCAAGTACCAAACGCTCATCCCACAAACCACAATTCCAACGCACAAAATGTAATCCAATGCAGCAATTTTATCCAAGAAGACTACAGGGCCAAAATAGTCAGCCACCAGAAACGGAC